>JAAGOF010000338.1:0-22785 GCA_010645155.1 Tigriopus japonicus
TAAAGATTGAAAAGAATTGGCGATAGTGGATCCCCCTGCGGAAGGCCGATGGATGTGAAGAAGCAAGGGGATATGTCCTCACCAGAACGAATGGAGCATTTGAGTCCTGCATAGATGTTGGACAGCAGGACGCATATGGAACGCGGAATTCCCCACAGTTGGAGTTTGAGGAATAACCGCGTTCAATCCACCCTGTCAAATGCTTTGGAGAAATCCACAAAGCTTCCGTAAACTCTCCTCTTAGTGCTGATGTTTGCGTGCACAATTTCGTAGAGGAGAGTGGCTGCCGAGGTGGTCGAGCAGCTTCTCCGGAAACCGAATTGGAACTCGGGAAGGAGATTCCTTTCCTCGGCCAATCCAGAGAAACGGGCAGCTAACAGGGTGGACATCATCTTCAAGAAGGGGTTTTCCAAGGCGATGGTCCTATGATTGTCTGGAATGTCCTTAGGCCCCTTCTTATGGATGAAGATGATGGCTGACTCCATCCAGTCTGGTGAGAGGAAAGATGTTTGGAGGGCGTGGGTGAAGAGATCTTGTAGGAGTGGTTGGATTTGGGTCCGGAGAAGTGAAAGTTGGAAGGGAGAAACCCCTGATGTTGACGGGGCCTTGCTCTTCATCTTCTTGAAGGCTGCGTCCATCTCGGATTACGTGAAGGGCTGCAAAAAGGGGATGATGTTCTTCAGAGCAGCCCTGGACCTCCTCCACCACTGTTTCTGATGACGATGAAAACAGTTCTTGGCAGTGGAGGAAGAATTGGCTCACCGGAATTTCCGAGTTGGCGGCGGGCTTTTTAGCACATTTGTACAAGCCCGCCATCCTGGACAAAGCCGATGAAGAGAGCAGGTTTTCCACTTCCAATCTTTGGTGGGCCGACTCGGCGCTCCGCAGAGACTTGTGATATGCAATTCTTGCAATGGCATATTGCTCCCAAGTCTCTGGTGTTTGGCTCCTCTTGGCACTTCGCAATTTTTGGAGCATTTGACCCCGCAGCTCTCGATGGTATGAGTTGAACCAAGGGGTCTTGGGTCCTCTTCTCCTCACCTGAACTGAAGAGGACTCTTGGAATGCTTGCGAAATGCCTTGGGGCCACTGCAGTTGGATTGTAGTCCTTCCAGGTGTCGATGGATAACTGCAGGGCCTCAAGTCGAGCCGCGCACTCCTGCACATTGACCAGGCACCTCCCCTTTTGAGTATATATAAGAAGCTCTTGTAAAATGTGGCATTGCTTCTATCTGGAAACTATATTGAGACCCATTCTTGGTACGCAAAGACTTTCCCCCAAATCTAAAAGAACTAAAAGTTCGCAATAAGATTAGAAGAAAAAAGTTATGTAAAGAAAATACTGTCGCCTTTGTCCAAAATATAACTTTCCCACTTAACAATTCTTGTTATCAATATTTTTAATTAGAATGTTTTGTGTTGCAGGTGGTTAGATTAGAGGTTGGTGAGTAATCTAAAACTGAACAAGGTCAAATTTGTTAAATAAAGGTGAATATATCTATGAATAACATATTTTATCAAAAAATTGGTCTAAGTTTACTAGCGTTCAGCAAGGCTTGACCCCTGCCGTTATCTCGCAGATGACGTCACCCAGCCGGACAGCAGGACTGAACGAAGTGGGCTAACCTCACAGACCATGTAATGGCTAGACCTCGCTTCGTGCGAGAAAAAGGTGGACAACTTTGCTTCATCAGCTGGTACATAACACTACACCCTAAAATGGTGGGAATTTTGAACTTTTCAAAATTTGGCCAGCGTGGCCAAATCCTGAACAAACTCAACGTACCGTACGTACTTTGTTCTCGACGCAAGCGAGCGTCGTTACTTCTGAGCACGCGGTCGCCCTGAGATTTCGAAGCTAGCGCAGCTGGGCCAAGTGGTGTCACTTTTCTCTCGCCGACGGACCGGGCCAATGCGACATCTAGTCATTATATGATCTGTGGCAAACCTTCTGTATAGGTACCTTGGATTACCGGACCACTACGATCAGTTTTGCCATTGAGGCCAAATTGGGTTTCATCAAAGATTTTAGACCCATGCAAGCTTCATTTTACAAAATTGATAAACATTTCGATTATGTATTTGCTATTTTCGGCCACTTTCGGCCACTTTTGGATATGGCCAAGGAAATATCTTTTTCTCGGCCACCAGATCTCAAATTTGGCCATTTTCGGCCACTTTTAGAAGTGGTCGAGAGAATTTTTTTCTATCGGCCACCGGGTTTCAAATTCAGCCACTTTTGGCAGAAGTGGCAGAGGAATCGGCCTGCTGGCAACCCTGCATTACTGGACCCCTACGATCAATTTTGCCATTGAGGCCAAATTGGGTTTCATCAAAATATGGCCAAGTTCAGTTTCGTACTTTCACAAAAGCCTAACGTTTCCAGTTTCTATCTAATATAATGCATGATATTTCGTCTTCGCATTTTGAAAATCCACTGATTTTTTTACTACATGACTATACTTCAAAATACTTTAAGTTTAATATAGTCGAGTGAGTAACATTTTGTCAGTCCTGCTTCAATGTTGCAAAATTGCATGTTTTATAAGTCACCAAGTGATTGTGTGGCCTGATTGTCCAAAAAATATTTATGGAAAAAGGCCGACAGAAAACATATATTTTCATCAAATCATCTTATCATTGTTGGCAGCCTTCCTGATTTTAGTTAGGTAAGGACCCTCCAGCACTGCTCTAGGGCCTTTGTATAAGGCATAAAATTCAGGGCAGCAGAAGTAAAAATGTTCAGCGCGGCAAATGTAAAAATAGGGATTAAAGGAAGCCAGAGTGGCCACGCGTACTAATGCGTTCTTAAAAGTGCCAAGTGTAGGTGCTCCCGCAAACGGCGTAGGTTCGAATCCTGTTGGGGATCTGATTGAAGCTATCGGGAGAAATCCTTTCAACGAAGCCAGAGTGGCCGCGCGTACTAATGCGTTCTTATAAGACCTTCTTGACATTGTTTTAGCAAAAAGGTATGTTTTGTTGCTTTTATCTAAAATTTCGCTACATAAGTTGAGAGGGTTCTTCCGAACTTTTAAATTAGGAATGCCCGACTTTGAATAACAAGATGGCCAGAGGAGATCGGTTCCTACGGCAACTAAACCTAAAATTTTTTCGGATTTTTCAATACCGCTACAAGGAATGGGATTCCCTGTAAAGAGAGTTAATCATTAATATAGTTTCAATAATTAATGTTTATATGAAATTTGATCTACTAATGAGTTACTGTTGGCAGATCTATACAATCCTTGAAAAGTGGGTTGGTCAGGAATAGCTTTTAAAAATTTGTCTCATCCTGCCTTAAATGCTGTTAGAGGATCAGCTCCTACACATTCCCGACGAAGACTAATGGGTAACAAATTGAACAATGAGGGAGCCCGATAAAGAAGAGAGGAGGACTTCATTGTTCGAACTAGCCTTGATTCCTTAGGATTTGGAGATGCTCTCAGAGCGCATGTAAACCTTCAAACATCAAACTTTCCATCATCTTGGACGACAACTCCCAAATCCCTCATGGATGAAACCTGCTCAATATCACAATCTCCATTGTCTTTGAGCGGAACATCTAATTTTGACGCCCCATACGTCATTGTGCGGAATTCCATCCCGTTCAATGCCATATTTCTCTCGCCAACCCAAGAGTAGATTTTCTCCAAGTCCTCAACTAAATATTTTGAGTCCTCACCATTCCTTCCACAAACTAATTTTGTGTCGTCAGCATATGATGAAATACTGGCTTTTGTTCTAAACTTTTGGAGAGGAGCAATAAAGAGAATAAACAAGAGCGGACCTAAAATGACCCTTGCGGAACACCTGATTTGACATCATACATGCCACAAAATGATCCTTCAACCATGACTATTTGCTTCCTTTCACTCATGAAACTTCCAATTCAGGACCTTACCCTGGATCCCAAACTCTTTGAGTTGATCGAGCAAAAGAATATGATCTACCTTATCAAAGGCCTTGGCAAAGTCAAAATAGACTACATCAACTGAATCGTGACTTTCAAGCCCCTCAATGACCTGCTCGATATGGACAACTAATTGGGTGAATACTAAAATGGGCTCGAAACCTCCCATGCTGCCTAGGGGGAATGATATCATGGGGTTCCAAATATTCAACAAGCTTGGAATTCATGATCTTCTCAAAGATCTTTGCAATACTGGAAGTCGGAGAAATGGGCCCATAATTACCAGGGCCGCCCTGGTAATATCTACAATAATAATAATCTCCGCCCTTAAAACTTGGAACGACATGAGTTACTTTTAAAGAAGAGGGAAACTTGCCCTGATCTAAGATGCGACGGATCAAAAAGGAGAAAACAGGGGCAAGAATCTGTGAACATTTCATCAGAAACTGAGATGTCGCACCATTAGGTCCAGGAGAACTCGAGAACTTTAAGCTCTTGATGGCCTCAAAAGCATCTTGATCTGTGACTACCAGATCCTCCAATCGATTGTCCTGACTATCAATGCCAGGCTCATCAACAACATTACTACAATCATGACCTGCTCCGCCAACCCTTTTCGGAATTGAAAATACGCTTGAGAACTGATCTCCAAGCATATTAGCCATAACCTCACTATCATTGACGGTTTTACCGTCGACCTCAAAAGGTCCTACTGGATGCTTCATTTTTCTCTTTGTGTTTGTAAAAGAGAAAACGCCTTTGGATTTGTCTTAACCTCCTAGATCACTCTACTTTCCTTCTCTAACTGATTGTAATCAATGGAGGCCCTAATCTTTGATTGGACTGCATCCAATTTGCTTTGGAGGCTGGCTACAACAAATGGACTTGAAGTACGTCAAAGTCTATTTGAAATCTGACAACTCATTTTGAACAACTTCTTTCAAAAATTTGGAATTCTAGACAATGGTCCACCTTTTGGCGCCGTGTCTGGAACGCACAGAGACAAACAAACCTCCTGAAAAATAGAAATCAACCTATTTATGGCGTCATCTATGAATGGCTCCTGCTTCAAAATGGAAATCAAGTTCAACACTTCCAATCTTTCAAAAATAAGAGGCCAATGTTCCTCTTTGAACTTGAACTTTGCCAGACCCACCTTTTGTGAAGGTATTACTCTAGAGCTCGCCGGCTTTTGAGTAATGGTCGACCCTATCTCAAGAATATGATGATCTGAAAGACTACATGGGGCAACATGGACATACTGGATCAGATCAGGGTCATTGGAAAAAAACTAAGTCTAAAACACTCTCTGCTCTGGTTGCAACACCAACGTGTTGAGATCGCAAACTCTTCCAATTTTTCGAAATGGGAATGTACCCATCCGGACTAAACTCCCACTCTACAATGCTTGCCGGAAAATTGAAGTCACCAACCACAAAGAGGCGAAAACAAACCTCTCGATCCAGCTCCTTTCGTGTAAATTCGATTGCCGAAAGAAATGAGGAAGAACTACAAGAAGGTGGCCGAAACATTGTTTCTATTGTAAGATCAAGAGCCTTGATGTGACAAATCAAAACCTCTACTTCTCCATTCGACATTTGAACATGACTAAGAAGTAAGTCTTTCCTGACATATAGACATAGTTCCCCATGTGCGAAAATGGGATTGTCAGGCCGTTCTCTATTACAACGAACTAGCCTAAAACCAGCTATCGCTACTTCTTCATCTAAAACTCCTGGGCGAAGCCAAGTCTCTGTGATAGAAATGAAGGAGACCTCTCTATCAATGGCTAGCTCCTCCAGTAAAATGATCTTTGTGCTGTCTTTTTTTGAAAATAAGACAATGTGGCATACTCGTGAACAGTCATCGTTTTGCACCTTAAGCTCAATGTAGTTTTCTTACTTGGTTGTCTCGAAGGAAAATAAACCGGTTGTTAAGTTCCCTAATTCTCAGTCGCTTCAACAATGCACGTTCAAATAAAGCCCTTTTATGGGCTTAAGGTCTTCTGATGGACCAAGTCTATCAGTTCTTGGACCCTCCTGTCTAACCTTAAAAAATCCTGCTTACTGACAAAGTTTTGGCCTACGGGAAGGGTTTGTAGGGGAGGGGAGTGGGCGATCACACTAGAGTAAGACCTTGGTTGCCCATGGGAGAAAGTGGAAGAAGGAACCGGGTTATGGATATTTGGGACAAGGATGGAAATAGACATAGGTTTAGGGGTGAGGGAAGGAAAATGGGACAGGGAATTGGGAGGAGGAGGAGGACGAGAACGGGGAGGGGGGGATGCTAAAAGGATGAAATGTTTGGGGGATGCGTTGGGTATTGGAGGCTAACCTATAACCATGTCCAGGAGACAAAGATTTTGCTGGTCTCGGTTTCCTCTGAGAACCTCGGATGTGTACAAGTTTACACTCCACATTGAAACAGGTCCCACTGCTCATTGATCTACGACACATATACGGATGAAAAAAGGGGCACTCAACCTTTGAGCACCCTTTCTTGTTGTATCTGAAGAGCGCAAACTTCAACAATTTTTGACACCACTTTGGGTGTTCAAAAGAGCTACAACCTTTTCTGTCCGGACTACAAAGCTGCCTTTTGTGGTCAGGACAGACTTCCTTAAAAGCTAGATATAGAGCTTCCTGGACAATTTTTGGTTGAGCTACTTCAACCAACTCAACCTCAATCTCCTTCGTATTATTGGAGTTGTCTACAGTTGAGTCCACTTTTGAATCAACGAATTTTCTGGTCTAACTAACCCAAGCAACCAGAGCCTCACCAATGGAGGCCTTATTTACGAGAGAGGGGTCCTTCCCTTCTAAGGCTAAATGCAGACATTTCTTCACACCTCATCGCTAACCTGACTCAAGATGGCGTCCATTATTGAAATGGCGGAATAAACAAAAATAGTAGAGACCAATAAGAGGAACGAAAGTAAAAGTAAATGATTTGTCAAAGCAAAGAAAATTCAAACGGGGAAAATCAATAGGGGAAAAATGTTACGGGAAAGAGTTGGTGGGGAAAAAGTAAAAGGAGAAGGAAAACTACGCAAAACCAGAAAAAAAGAAAAAGAGCCTGTTCCAACTAATTATGCCCAACCTAAGGCAAAATCAACCTAACTAGGGCAAGAAAGAGCCAACCGACTCGTTATGTAATGTTATGTAAACAAAGGATAAGAAAAATAAACAAACGAAAAACAGCTGACGCCGGAAACTCAAACGTTGGATCTACTGAAACACGGCGTCCTTTCCCAACGTTGGGACACCTACTACAAAAGAAAATTTCCAGAAGGGAGGCTCAAAAAGGAAGCCAAAACTCTAATTTTGAGTTCTAGTACAAAATATCTTGACTAATGCAACTAACAAGAGACACCTACGACTGTGAAAACCCTGAAAAAGAACCTAAGAGTTATGAAAAACCTGAAAGAGAATACACAAACAACAATACTGATAGAGAAAAAAGGAAAGAGTTACATGCTACTATAAAAATGATAAAACTAATCTAACAATATGGGAAAGAAGAAAAGGCAAATAAACGTAAAAAATGGCTTACATTGGATCCGCACGACCACCACACAAACACAACACAACACTTAGTCCAAACCGGCTGAATTATCACGAGCAGCGCAAAATACGACCGCCCATGACAACAGACATGATAAATTTGAGGTAATTTAAGGTCAAACTGAGAAAAGACGATTTGCAGTTAAGATATTCCATAAAAAAATTGGAAAGCACTTCATTAGTATGAAAGCCTCGAAGGCTCAAATTTTTTAAAAAGTTGTTTGTCCCCTAATAAGTTCAATAATTTACCAATCAGGAAGGCAAAATTGTACTTTTTTTCTTTTTTTTCTGTCAAACCGATATTGAAACAAGTTTTTGAGCTTTGTAATGGAGATTTGTGAACAATTTGTGTGTTTTAATGACTAATTTTAAGGTTAATGATTTTTGAGTCATTATCAGATTTTGTTGTAATAAAAGTAAGCTTATAAGGTTACGTAAAGGTGAGGTAAACTCCTGTTTGCCTCCGGTATTCTTTATCGTTTCTTGAGCCAATTTTCTTGAGTCTCAATATAAAAAAAAATCTCGATATAAGCAACATTTGCCACTGACAGAAAAGTTGGTTAAAAATAAGATTCGATTGTACTTCGCATGATTATAGCATAATTTCACTAAAGTTCTAAACATTTCAATAATATTTGGCCGAAACTTTTACTTTTTTGCGCTCTTGTGAGTATTGGGGGAGGAGAGGGGGCTTCTGGTTTTCCTCTCTCACTTTTTTGTTTAGTAATTATTTCTTATATTAAATGTCATCCACTAACACAAGGCACCAAGCGTGACATAAATTTCCAAAGAAATCATGCGTGTTGCAGTGCGTCCCGAAAATTTTAGTTACACTAGATTCTACTGCTATTAGGAAAGGATTTCGTATTAGGGTACAATGTTATTTACCAATGTAACCACTTGAGTTTAATTCAAGTTGATATTCTTTGGGGTATGTTATAAGGTTCTCCAAAGTGTTGGGTTCAATCTCTTACCAGGTCAGGTTTCAGGTTACCAGGTCTTACTTGTAATTTGAGTTGTTTAAGGTTGGTGGCACCAAGCACCTTTGCCACCCTTTGCTGCAAGATTGACCAAAGATTTTCAATTGGAGACAGGTCAGGTGAATTAGATTGCCACATCGCCTTTGGCCAAACCCCAGGAAAGTTATTTTGTCACCACATGTCACCACAAGGGCAAGATGAGGTGTGGCTGGGCGTCCCATCTTGCCGAAAAATCGCAGAGGACACGTTCCTCACCATTCTGCGTGCTAAAGGCCTTAAGCACTTTAAAGGCCTTTCCTGGCCTTTTTGGTGAAAGCAGCCAAACATGGACCATGAAGGATCTATTCCACATAGTATAGGGCCATCACACGCTCATCTTTTTCAATGAAGTAGAGCTCAAAGACCCTGAGCCGACATTATTTCCCAAACCATGACGGACTCTGGGTGCTTCAGTTTGTTGGACGGGAACTTTGGTGCTAGAATGCGCCCAGACTAGATCAATTTGGGCATTTGTTGACTGAAACAGATGAATGGCACACTCATCTGAGAAGCACTCCCGTCTCCAGTCATCATCAGTCCATCCCCTCTACTCCATTTAGAATTTTAGCTTTGCCAGTCGTTGAGTGGTTTTTGGCCTTTTTGGTCTTCTTATCAATTTAAGGCCAACAAGCTTAACAGTGCACAGATGATTTGGAAGTTTTGTGACCATTTGCAAGAAGTTTTGTAGCTAAATTCGCTATGGAACGGTATCTCTTGCTCACTGACTTGGAGATAACAATCTTGACCACGCGGGTAAGGCCTGATCCTTGAATGATCATTAAGGCTCTCCCCTCTCAAATTTTTCTTCCATAAAGAAAGGTGTTGGGGGACACCTTAAGAGTCTTGGCTGTGGTTCTAACGGACGATAGCCTCAAGTATGCCTAATCCATCTCCCCGAAGCTCCGAGCTGAATGTGACTGATGTCCAGACATTGTAATTTCCAAAAATATTGATCGCTTTTCAAATTCGCCCCAGTGATGTTGGTTTTTGTGTCAGAGTATTCAAAAAGCACGTTGTTCAAAACCGGTTGAGTTAGCGCAACATTATTCATGTAAACGAAACAAACATCAAAGAGTGTGACCAAATCTTATTGAAAATAGGTGCAATTAAAATTTTTGGGACTCACTATATATTTTCGTACAAAATGAATTTTTGCATTTGACATTTTCGTCAATGAACTTCATTGTTCAGTATAGTAGGTCGTAGTAAGGTAAAACAGAATATTTTTCAGATTTTGTCAACATCGTCAGATGGAGGGCCCCAGGCAAAATGGCTACGTTAGGCTCAAATAAAATCTACTGTCAGAGAAGGAAAAAATAGATATTATGCATGCAATAATGTCTGTGTGTTTCTTTTGGACTTCATATTTCTTTTCATTGTTATCACGCGCTCATTGGTGAATGTCTATAGAGATATTAAAACGGAAACGGGGGAGTTGCAACATCTAAAACATCGAAAAAAAACTCAAGCCCGAAATATTCTGAGAAAAACCGTCTAAAAACACCAGAATGATTTTCGCGGGGCGAAAGCCAAATGTCTTCTTGCAAATGTCTTAAACACGTTAACTGCCACTTTGATCAAATACTTGTGGACTTCTGGAACGAAGCCCGCCAGTCTAGCTAATCCAATTCACACTAAACTTTTTTTGTTGCTTTTCCACATCCACTCCTCTTAGTGATCAGCGTATAAAAACTTCGTGAGGCTTCAAATTTTTACAATTCTAAAATTAGAATGTAACATTGGCAGAAGGCTGAAGTGTTTGCTCCCACACTTTTCTTGAAATTGTGGCCGAAAAATGGTCGAACTTGTGAATACGATAATGAAGAACACACAAGATTTGCTAAGGCAGTTTATACCAATTTTGATGACTTATAAATGTTTCATTACATTTTTGATATAAGATGAACACAATGTAGATGTACTAGATTTCTAAAATTTTGGCAGTGGCTTCATGATGCGAGAAAAGTATTTGATTGTTGTTGGATGGATGAACAATGTTGGATGAACGAATGTCGGATAAACCAATACGCTTCAAGCATCGTTGTTGTAGTCTTTTCCTTGATGACCAAGCTTTCTCGCTAGCTCGTGCATAATTTCTTTGAAAATTATGTTATCCACATTTTGACCAAGCATGTAGAATAAGAACCAATCTCCCATTTTACTTTTTTTAACTATTACGTTGATGACCTCTCTCTTGATGAGCCGAAATCTTATATAGAGCAAATAAGCCCTCATTCTCGGACTGAGGACAATGATAAGTCGGTATATCACCACAAGAGCAGAGAGAAATCCAAGAATTAGAAACCAGAACCACAAAAAAATATAAATTTTTTCGTTCACAATATTCAAGGGCAAAATGCAAAGAGCATCGTGTTTCTCTACTTCACCAGACACTCCAAATTTGTGAAAAGTGCATTTGGTCATTCTTGGGAAAACATAGATCATTGGATCAAGACGGTCCTCTTGATCGCGCTCTGCAAATGCTATCACTTCTAAGCCGAACGTGAGAAAGGCACCTTCAAAAAATTTGTCCATCAAAAACATTTGTCCTGTGTGTAAAAGAGAATGATGAGTTGATCTTTTCAGCAACAACAGCTTCAAACCTACCTATGATGTTGGCAAAAGCCATTACTTCGCAAAAGAAGTATCTGTAGGCCCACCAATTATGGTTTTTCAAATTGTCATACAAGTAATCCAAGAGCAGCTTCTTTTTTTGCTTTTTCTCCACCTCTGACACAACACCGATATCAAGATCCATCATCAACGCATTGATTTTCCCGGCCTCCCAATTTTTCCACAACCATCGAGGAATGTAGAATAGTATTGCCTAAAATAAGTTGAATAAGTCACCTTGTGAAGTTTTATTCAAAGTGATGGATGAAAATCACCAATAGTCTGAATCATTAAAAAACTATGGGAATACAAAAAAATGATGAACGGATGATCTAAGGTTTCATCCAAGAAGGATGAAACATTGTTTTTCCAATGTTAATGAAATGCGTGTGATTTCTTCGGCAGCCAAGGAAACATCGTCCAACTGTTATTGACTAAAATACAAATTGTATTTTAGATATTTTGTATTTTAGTTCCAGATTATTTAAGTTTTTGTTTGTCTGCACACTCTGAAGGGTACGGGATATGAATTGCTCATAGTCTTTAGAAATCAGTCATTTTTTATTTCGAGCGTAATGGTTGAAAATCAATGTGCGGGGACAGACTTTTTGCGACAAGTTTTGATCAAATTTCATCATCGCTGAACTCAGTGGAAAGATTTCAGTTTTGATTTTAGTTGCCACTCCCGGCCGCTATTAATGTAAAGTTGGTCAACTCACTTGAAAGAATAATGTAAATCCAACCCATTGGTAATAGGTCACATAGCGTCGTTCATCTTCTTCTCCCACGTTTGAAGTTATAACCCCCGGATGAGCAACCTCATGGCCCACATGAAGGGAGAGTGCTCGTGGAATAGTGTAAGTAGAATGAATCCAGCAGTAAAGGTCAAATACGTCGTCGGGAACGTCTTTCGTGTGAATACAGTCGATTGGATTTCCCACATATTGGCGCGTTGTTATGATGACAGAAAAAGTGAGCAAAATGACAGAGCTAATACTCCAATGAAGGCGGAATACTGACGAATCGATGTGAACATGGCTAACCTTAACCAACGTCTTTAGCCTTAAAAATATGTCAAGCATATTCTTTTGCTAAGGAGGTAGTTGCTAGAAATTAAGTAACACCACAAGGTAACATTTCAGGAAAAACTTCAAGAGCTAGTCCTTCGAACACAGAAAACGAGAATTCCGCTTTTATTATGTGAAAGCGTCAGCAGCTTCCTCTCAATCCGTCAATCGATACTTGTGAGGAAAAGAGGAACGCTTTCTCATCAAATTGAGAAGAAAATCAAATGATGAATCAAAAATAGACAAGCTTTTGCATAAAGCTTATTTTAAGAGGCAGGTAAACTTTGTGGTCAAAATGATGCTGAAACCTCAATTATATTTCTTATTTGTTAAGTAAAACTGAATCTCAGCTTGTTTAATGACCAAATTTTTTAATGAAAGATGATCGTACTCTCCACAGTCCACACACAAACAAACAGTGAAGTATCACTAAGAAACATAGTTGTATAAAATATTAAAAAGTGATTTGATAAATTGAACCAGATAAAAAATTCGACTTCATATTTCACCAGGCATGTCAAGGACTGTGAAAGCAACAAATCAAAAACAAAGCACCTCAGAATACTGTTTAGCCAATTGTTCTCCACTTCAATACAGTCAAAAGTTATGTTAAAAGAGATAGAAGCAAGGAATTAAAATGCCATTGCATATGCTACAAATGAAGTGCTAGGTCTGTTCGCTGTTGTGTTCTAAAAGGGCTATACGCGCGTGAGTTTCTAGGAACTTCGATAATTTTCCAATGATGGTAACAAAGTAGAAATTCTTTTTGTGAAATTATGCGTGCTTGTCAAACTTTCACATTAAGGCGTGGGTAAAATACTGTTTTTCCCTCTAGGTGAAGCCATTTTTACTGTATTTTTGCTGTAAATACGAGCATTTTTCATTCCCCATTTTCATATCATCATCTTTATTTCGAGTATGTAATAACCAGCTAGGGTTGGGTTCGAGCAAATCGAGAGCATGGATGTTGTCTCACCAACTAACCAACTAAATGTTGGCTCGTTAAAATTAGAAAATCAAGAAGACAAAAAAGTTTATAAGACATGCTTGAGAAATTGTACTTAAAATAATTTATTTTCGATTTCTACTCTTTTTTGCATTTTATTTGCGACTTTGCACTGGTGTTGTGTAAATTTTGGTAACTAAAAGGCCATGTTTATTTGCGCTTTTTGCCCCTCCATAGTTATATTTAGGGACAGGAACTTAAGACGAATAAACTTATTCGTCTTTTTTCGTCTTTTTGGCCTTTATTCGTCGCGAATTTTTTTTCGTCTAATTTTGATTTTATTCGTCTTTTTTCGTCTAATTGGCCAAAAATTTGGATTTTCTTAGATTCTTTTTGCCCCTCCATAGTTATATTTAGGGACAAGAACTTAAGACGAATAAACTTATTCGTCTTTTTTCGTCTTTTTGGCCTTTATTTGTCGCGAATTTTTTTTCGTCTAATTTGGATTTTATTCGTCTTTTTTCGTCTAATTGGCCAAAAATTTGGATTTTCTTAGATTTCTAGCGCTTGCAGCGTTTTTTTTTCAATTTTCCAAGCAAATAAAAACTTCAAAGAAAGTTCAACCCCACCAATCATAGGCCTATGTAATAATTTGATTGTCAGTTGCGGTTTTGTACAAACAAAGTACAATCCACACTTATAAATAAATTATTGTACTTATACAGTTGCTCGACAGACAGAAAGAAAAGATTACTATTGGGTTGAAAAGGCCATCAGAACAATTATTGGATTTGCAAATCTGATTTTAAGTATAGCTGTACCAAAAACGTTCCTTTAAAAGGCATTTTAACTCTTGGTTTTTATTTGACATATAAACTACTGGCTAATTCATGCTCGTTACGTAATTTTTTTTTTTTTAATTTTCTAGATTTCACCGTTTTTTGACAGTCAGATCAGTTCAGACAGATTGGTCCTTATCAAAAGGGACATACAGTACGTAACGTTTATTTTGTGGGAGCAGCTTTAAACGTCTTTTTTCGTCTGGACGGGCATTTAATTTTTCTTCTTTCTAATAAGACAGGTTCATTCGCCTTTTTGGGAAATTAATTCGATTTTTATGAAGTATTTTTTTTCTTTTTTCTGTCTGTTGGGACCTTTAATTCGGCCTTTTTCGTTTAATTGGTCAATTTTATTCGTCTTTTTTCGTTTAATCGGTCAATTTTATTCGTCTTTTTTCGTTTAATCGGTCAATTTTATGTGTCTTTTTTCGTTTAATCGGTCAATTTTATTCGTCTTTTTTCGTCTAATCAGGCAATGCTATTCGTCTTTTTTCGTTTAATTTGACAGTTTAATTTATCTTAACTTCCTGTCCCTAGTTATATTATCAGGGTTGTTTGTCATAAATCCCTTTTTAATCATTAACAGATTTAGTTAAACATAGCTATCACAAAAACATTCATGTAAGGGCTGATAGCATTATTAATAGCTGTAAATTTGCTACCCTTTGATTATGGAATTGTCATCACTGCATAAGTTAATTCTATAAACGTAAGAAGATTGACTATTTCAAATTAAAATTCACGACTTCACATGCATAATTCACTGTTTCACAAGCAAAATGCAGTAATTCACAATTAAAATGCACAATATCGCAAGCATAATTCACGGTTTCACAAAATTCACTATTTCTGTTGAAAGCTGAATTTCTTGTAAAAAATCCAAGGTGCTGTCTGTGATATTAATGAACAGAACATGCTCAAAGGTTGTTTCAGTGAGCGTTTAAAATAATATTGCTTGTGGTACAACAAGGCTTTTGTTTAGCTGAGTTGTTAAGACCAATTAGCAAACCTAGATATTTTCCCGACCAAGCATTTCATTTCAATTTATGGGAACAATTACAACAATTACTAGTGACGTCATCATTTTTGGCGGGAAAAAAGTTCGGAAGACCTGTGTTTCTGATGAGCGTTTGAGGTAACTAAAACGAAGGTTTAGGCCTGGTAATTGCAACATTGCCTTTCTTATCTGCTCATCTTGAAGTTGAAATAGCAATTCTTGACATTGTTTTAGCAAAAAGTATGTGTTGTTGCTTTTATCTAAAATTTTGTTACATAAGTTGAGAGGGTTCTTCCGAATTTAGAAATTAGGAATGCCCGACTTTGAATAACAAGATGGCCAGAGGAGATCGGTTCCTAGGGTAACTTAACCTAAAAACAAATAATTTGTTTAATTGAAGGCTTCCAATTTCTCCATTTGTTTTCAAATTACTTTACAATACTTCTCAACCATGCCATTGCCCATAGAGGTTGTGAAGAATTGTTTGTTGTCCCCCTCTATTCCCGCCCCACCAGCCTGCCGCGTAGACATCGCTAAAGTTCAGCCAGCACTGTCCATGCACTCAGGAAGAGACAAAACTCTACATAATTTCAACTATTTCGCAATATGTGTGATATTGTACTGATAAATAAGTACCATAATTCTTTACCGATATCAAAAAGGACATTGGTTGGTGACATTGTTGGCAAATTTACTTGAAACATTAGGTAATTTGTCTCTTTTTAAGTGCCTGGACAGTGCTGGCTGGCCTACAGCATGTCTACGCGGCAGGTCATGGCAACGTCCATAGCGAAAGACAACAATCAATTCTTCACAAACTCTATAAATGCAACATTTCTCGAAAATCTGACCCTTGAAAACTGAGATTTTTTTGGCAAGCCTACACTGCTAACGGCAGCAGGTCCGTATCGTATTACTGCTGCCGTTAACCGGGTCAAAAACAAGTCTCAGTTTTCAAGGGTCAGATTTTCGAAAAATGTTTCATTTAAGAGCAATGGCATGTTTTATGTAACTGGACAGGTATTGCAAAATATATATTTTTTTAAATGGAGAAAAAAAAAATTAATAAATTATTTTTTTTTAAAGTTCAGTTGCCCCAGGAACCAATGTCCTCTTGTTGTCTTGTTGTTTAAAGTCTGGCATTCCTGATTCAAAAGTTCGGAAGAGCCCTCTCAATTTTTTTTTATTGTTGGTGCTAGGGTCGGAGGGTTGAGCCTCGCCCGGCCAGCAAAGCCAGCCATCACATCGTCCAAATCATTTCCGATAGGCAATTTCAAGTCCGGTATCAGAATGGTTCTCCGTCTGTGGGTGTGGATTAACGTCTAAAAGTTTCCTTGAGAAAGGTCGGGGAGGAGAATCGAACCTGGGACCTCTCTCACTATAGGAAACTGCGCAAACCACGACACCACGTCTCCTCCCTGACGTCTCCTCCACGTCTCCTCCTTTTTGCCAAAAAATGTAAAGAATTACTATTCTCACCTCAAGTTGTGCAGATGAGAATGGAATTGTTGCAATTACCAGGCCTAAATCTTCGTTTTAGATACCTTTCATTTTCATCAGAAATACATGTCTTTCGAACTTTTTTCCCGCCAAAAATGATGGCATCACTATTAAGTCCTGCCATATTGAAATAATAATACAATTCTTTAGGATCTACTGAACAAGCCAGCATCTTTAAATTATTGGTTGGATCAATGTTGAGTATTATTTTTTCCAGTAGCACAAGGCTTGCTTAAGTGTGTTTTAGTTAATTGTAAATTGTCATGAAAATGAATTCTTTGTATCATTGATTGAATTCCAGCAATGGTATCTTTACGTCAAATGCCCATCGTTTCCACGATCTTCAAAAGATTTTGTGGGCACTCAAAGAGGAAAAGACTTGGATTTGCCAAAAATGGGCCGAGTAACTCAACACAGCACAGCCAACTTTGTAAAAATACAGAGTGGGGCAGAAGTATCCGGACAAAACTTTGAACATAATTTACAGCATCAAGACAGCATCAATTTTTAGCCAATTGTGTATTTAACAAAAACAGTTTGGACAACAATTAAGAACATTTTTATTCAATATGGTCACCGTTGGCCTTAATGACGGCGTCCAAGCGGCCGACAAAGGCCGAGCAGGCTTTGGCGACCTCGGCCGTGGAGAAGGAGGCTATGTTCCGCTTCACCGACGACTTCAGAGACGCCAGGCTGATGTGGGGCATCTTGTTGACCTTCCTCCTCAGCTCGGACAACAACTAGAAGTCGCGTGGGTTGAGGTCAGGGCTATTTGAAGGCCACTCGTCTTTCTTGACCACCACGTCAAATTTGCTGTTCAAAAAGTTCATGGAAACATTGGACACATGACACGGAGCAGAGTCCTGGATCCACATGAATTTGGTTCCTGGTGGGTACAAGGTTGCCAGCCAGGTCATCACGACCTTCCTTAGAAGCTCCACGTACCCGGCGGCGTTGAGCCTGAATTTGGGAGGGAAGGCATGGGCTGGCATCACCTTCCCGTCGCTGTTGATGAGGCCAAAGACCATAATCTTGGCAGGATTCTTTGTCTTCATGATGGGAGGCACAACGATTCTGTTCTCGGCAAGACATCGGTTGTTCTGGGGGTTGTACGCGCCATCCACCGTGAAGATTGACTCATCTGAGAAAAGTCTGACCGTCCTCGGATTGACCTTGCAGATTCTGCGCAACTTCTTGCCCCTCTCAAGCCTGGTGGCCTTCATCTTTTCGGTAAGAAGGTGGCGTCTGCCTCTGACGTAGAAGGTCAAGTTCAGGTCCTCCTGAATCCTCAAGTCCTCTTGCTCACGGACTGCCTGGCTGCGTGGGCCAATATGGACACAGCTGGGTTGGCCTCGATGGACCTCCTCAGGCCCGCCAAGAACCTGGGGGTCCGCTTTTTTGCCCTGTGTGAGCCGCAGGGGGCGTGGCCTGTCCCCCCACCAGACTGCACCCTCTTCACGACCTCGTAGACGGTGGCCCTGGGGTACTTGGTTGACTTGATGATGGCCCTGGCGTCGTTGCCGGCCGAGAGCAATTCAGCAATCACTTCACGCTTTTGTTCCTGGGGCTTCATATTTCCGGATTTAAACAAAAAATAATTAACAAACATTCAAAACCGGTTTTTGGTCAAACCAGAAAAACGCGGGAAATAAAAATATTCCTCTTGGTTCAGGAGATATACGTCATCCAAATTTTGTCTGGATACCTCTGTCCCTCCCCTTATACTATTTATGCAGCCGCAAATCACTCGTTTTACTTTGATTAGGGATGCAGGAGGAGGTTTGAGTGATCTCTTAAAAAATGTTATCGCAGGCAGATGAAAGAGTCTTAACCTCCTAGACAAATTTACTTTCCTTTTCCATGTGACCAGAATCAATGGAGGCCCTAATCTTGGCTTGAACCACGTGCAATTTATTTTGGAGGCTAGCAACAACTACTTGATTTGAAGTACGCCGAAGTCTATTCGAAAGCTGACAACTCCGTTTGAACTACTTCTTCCTAACCTTTGGAATTCTAGACAATGGCCTACCTTTTGCCACTACTTCTGGAATACCACTGGACAAACAAACCTCGTCAAAAAGTGAAATAAGCTTATTTATAGCTTCATCTATTGATGGTTCTTGCTTCAGAATGGAAATCAAGTCCAACTCGCCTAATCCTTCAACAATAATGGGCCAGTGTTCATCTTTGAACTTAAACTTGGCCACGCCCACCTTTTGAGTAGGTTTAACTCTAGAGCTCACCGGCTTTTGAGTAATGGTCGGCCCTATCTCAAGAATGTGATGATCTGAAAGACTACATGAGGCAACATGGACATATTGGATCAGATCAGGGTCATTGGAAAAAACTAACTCCAGAACACTCTCTGCTCGTGTTTTTAAGGGTCACCAACGTGTTGAGAGAGATTATGGAAGATCGCAAACTCTTCCAATTTTTCGAAAGACGGCGATGCCGTTTTCGAAATGGGAATGTACCCATCCGGACTAACCTCCCACTCTACAATGCTTGCCGGAAAATTGAAGTCACCAACCACAAAGAGGCGAAAACAAACCTCTCGATGTAGCTCCTTTCGTGTAAATTCGAGTGCCGAAAAAAATGAGGAAGAACTACAAGAAGGTGGCCGAACAATTGTTACTATTGTAAGATCAAGAGCCTTGATGTGACAAATCAAAACCTCTACTCCATTCGACATTTGAACATGACTAAGAAGTAAGTCTTTCCTGACATATAGACATAGTTCCCCATGTGCGAAAATGGGATTGTCAGGCCGTTCTCTATAACAACGAACTAGCCTAAAACCAGCTATCGCTACTTCTTCATCTAAAACTCCTGGGCGAAGCCAAGTCTCTGTGATAGAAATGAAGGAGACCTCTCTATCAATGGCTAGCTCCTCCAGTACTAAGATCTTTGTGCTGTCTTTTTTTTGAAAATAAGACAATGTGGCATACTCGTGAACAGTCATCGTTTTGCACCTTAAGCTCAATGTAGTTTTCTTACTTGGTTGTCTCGAAGGAAAATAAACCGGTTGTTAAGTTCCCTAATTCTCAGTCGCTTCAACAATGCACGTTCAAATAAAGCCCTTTTATGGGCTTAAGGTCTTCTGATGGACCAAGTTTATCAGTTCTTGGACCCTCCTGTCTAACCTTAAAAAATCCTGCTTACTAACAAAATTTTGCTCTACAGGAAGGGATTGTTGAGGAGGGGAAGGGGCGACTACATTGGAGTAGGACCTAGATTGCCCATAGAAAAAAGTGGGAGGAGAAACCAGGTTATGGATGTTGGGGAGAAGGGTAGAAATAGGAATAGGTTTTGAGGTGAGGGAAGGGAAGGGAAGTGGGACAAGGAGTTGGTAGGAGGAGAAGGACGAGGGGGAGGCTGAAAGGATGAAATGTTCGGGGAATTGGTTGGGGATTGGATGCTAACCTATAACCAGAGTTGGGTCAATTACTTGAAAAATGTAATTAATTACAATTACATCATCCGAATATGTAATTGACTTCAATAACAATTAAATGTCAATTACTTGACAATTACATGTCAATTACATGACAATTACATGTCAATTCCATGACAATTACATGTCAATTACATGACAATTCCATGTCAATTACATGTCAATTACATGTCAATTACAATCCTTTCGTCTCTTTCACCTTTTTGCCTTTTCAAAACGATGGACAATAAACAGATCTGCCATTTTTAAATGGCGATGCACCAACTGGCAACTTAAAATGCCTGAAAGGTTAATATGAAAGAGTGATTTACAAAAACCAAAAGTTTATGAACGAGTTAAAATATCAATACTATCATGCCATTAACCACAAGACATATTTTTCTTTTCCAGAAAAAAACACGAACTTTATACACATATATCAAGTATGACAATGTTTTAAAACTTTATTTTTCCACCTCCCTTGTCTGCCCTTAGTTGTGAAAAGCCCTACCTCCTGACATAGAAATCATGGTCAAAAGCTATTTTAGTTGAAAATTATTTAAACATCATAGCTTGGGTGTGTATTGTATCAAAAGCTACCTGTTTGATAGTATCAATTGTATTTAAAATTGATATAAAAGTATCAATTGATATTATGGTTAATTTGAAGAAGTAAGAGTTTGTAAAGTAATTGGTAATTTGTAATTGAAAATTCGTCAATAACATAACCAAAAATGTATTTAATTACAGTTACAATTACTTGGCCCAAAAATGTAATTAATTACAATTATTTGTAATTGTAATTACGTAATTGTAATTACGTAATTGTAATTACGTAATTGTAATTAAAATTGAAATTACGTAATTGTGATTGAAATTACGTAAATGTAATTGAAATTACGTAAATGTAATTGAAATTACGTAATTGTAATTGAAATTACGTAATTGAAATTACGTAATTGTGATTGAAATTACGTAATTGTAATTGAAATTACGTAATTGTAATTGAAATTACGTAATTGTAATTGAAATTACGTAATTGTAATTGAAATTACGTAATTGTAATTGAAATTACGTAATTGTAATTGAAATTGCGTAATTGTAATTGAAATTACGTAATTGTAATTGAAATTACGTAATTGTAATTGAAATTACGTAATTGTAATTGAAATTACGTAATTGTAATTGAAATTACGTAATTGTAATTGAAATTACGTAATTGAAATTACGTAATTGTAATTGAAATTACGTAATTGAAATTACGTAATTGTAATTGAAATTACGTAATTGTAATTGAAATTACAATTTCTCCCCAACCCTGCCTATAACCATATCTAGGAGACCCAGATTTTGCTGGTCTCGGTTTCCTCTGAGTGCCTCGTACATGAACCTGTCTACACTCCACATGGAAACATGTCCCACTACTCATTGATCTACGACACATGTATGGGTGGAGGAAGGGGCACTCGACCTTTGAGCACCCTTTCTTGTTGTATTTCAGAAACCCAAACTGCAACAATTTTTGACACCACTGTGGGTGTTCAAAAGAGCTACAACCTTTTCTACCAGGACCACAAGGCTGCCTTTTGTGATCAGGACAAACTTCCTTACAAGCTAGAGCTTCCTGAACAATTGTTGGTTGAGCTACTTCAACCAACTCGACCTCAGTTACCTCCGTTTCAGTGGAGTTGTATACGATTGGGTTCGCTTTTGAGTCAACGAGCTTTCTGGTCTGACTAACACAAGCAACCAGAGCCTCAACTATGAAAGCCTTCTTTACAACAGAAGGGTCCTTCCCTTCTAAGGTTAAATGCAGACATTTCTTAGCCTCAACGCTACCCTGACTCAAGATAGCCTCCATCATGTAAATGGAAGAACTAATAAGAAAAATGGAAAACTTACAACCTAGTCTAACAAAAGTAATGAGAGAAGTAGGGAGTGTGAAGAAAGATTAACAGGAAACAACAACTAGGTGAAGAAGCTGACCAGACTGACCTAGCCCAAGAGAGATAGCCAACCAAACGATTTCACACCTAACTGTAAGAAGACTGGTCACCACATAATGGAATAGTACCCTTTCTGGCCAACAGGAAAGAAGAAAAACAAGAGTTTCGACTAACCTAGCTCAAGAGAGAGTGTCAGACAACCAATCTCGCACCTAACTGATAAGAGATAAGACAAAGGATAACATACTATGAAGAACAAATCCTCAAATATGGAAGAAAATATTGGATAAAAACGACAAAAGAATGATTAAAATCGCTAATCAAGACAAATTAATTTGCAAGTATAACTAAAAATGTAAGTATGAAAAGGACATTAAAAACGACAAAATAGAACTTAGGAACTAAAGGAAACCTGAAAAAAAGATAGTAGGAAAAATAAAAATAAACTAAAAATAGATGAGAATACGAAAAGAGTACGACAAAAAATGTTAAATATAGAAATAAAGTAGTAAGAGAAAGAAGAGAAAGGCTAATAAATATGTAAAAATGGCTTACCTTGGATCCAAACGACCACAACACAACACAACACAGCACTTAGTCTAAACCGGCCTGTAATTCATGAGCAACGCAAAAGACGTGTGCTCAGGACGACAGACGAGAAGAGACATTGAAGAATAAATTTAATCTGTGTTTTACTCGGTGTTCCATTTGAAAATTGTAGTATTCCCGCCTTGCTCTCCTCTTTACGCTCCTGCTCCTCTCTAGTCAATCTACTTGTCCTTTATATATCTGTGTCTCGAAGACAATAAACATCTAGTCATTCACAACACTCGGTCATGCTACATGGCACAGCCGGTAGTTGCCGCCGTATTGGCGGAAGGACTTCTCCCTTCTCCCTCCCCTTGGTCGGGGAGACGTAGGTCCGTGTTGCGTGCGGGAGGGCCGTGGATGC
>JAAGOF010000338.1:25097-56308 GCA_010645155.1 Tigriopus japonicus
GGGTTGAGCCTCGCCCGGCCAGCGAAGCCAGCCATCACATCTTCCAAATTGTTCCGATAGGCGTTCTCATGTCCGGTATCAGAATGGTTCTCCGTCTGTGGGTGTGAATTAACGTCTAAAAGTTTCCTTGAGAAAGGTCGGGGAGGAGAATCGAACCTGGGACCTCTCTCACTATAGGAAACTGCGCTAACCACGACACCACGTCTCCTCCCTGTTTGACAAGGAAAAATGAATTAGGAATAATACTAAAACGCAACTTGAGTCTCAACTTGATGTTATGGATGTATGTATGTATGTTTATTGATAAGTGTAATTGGTTCACTTTTTAAGATAGTGTTGATTTCCATCCTTGCATTCACAAGGGCAGGGTCTTAAGGAAAGCCTTTAGCTCCTTCTTAAATGACGTCTTGGCTTGTTCTTTTCGAAGTGCTGAGGGTGCCTGATTCCACAATATCGATGCTTTGGTTGCAAAGCTCTGTTTGTTGTGAGTGTTTGGAGATGGTCGGGCTACATTCCGTTGCTCTTATGATCGGGTGGGCATATGAGTGCTTTGTGTTGCAGTGAGTTTTTCTGTCAGCGAAGGGATATTGATTTCAAGAGCTCTTCGTGTCTCGGAGAGGATGGTCTCCGCTGCCAGGTGGTTTATGGAAGGTATACCCGTGGACTTTACCAAAGTCTCTAGTGACACACGATCCGTGAGCTTACATCCCATCAGGAAACGCATTATTCGATTGAGAGCAACTTGCAGGCTTCTCATGTGTTTGGACTTGTAGTCTTCATATTTCAGTTGAACCTCTCCATAGATTGCAAGGGCATTTCGCAATCCAGAAAGAACGAGCCCGTGTACGACTGTTTTTAGAAGGTGTCTGGGGACAGATATTATTCTGGACATAGATATTCTTACAGAAGGTGGTGAGAGGTGTAAACACTAATTGCCACAAGAATGATCACGTCGGAACGGCAAGATAGGTTGCGTGACAAAAATGATGTTGTTTTGGCGGTAGAATAATCATCAGTTGATGTCGGATCAATGGACACTTCAGGACCGATAATGGGACCAATAATATTCGCTCTTGAAAACAAAAGTTCCTTGTACAAGATTTCGGGACAACGGTTACCTTGGACATGTACCATTGGGTGTGCTAGATCCAATTTCTTTAATTTCTGGTCTTGTTGGTTTTTGGGATGGAACTTACAATTGCAAAGTGCAAAGTGATGAATGGTCAATTGTGTCATTCCAGGAACCACTGTACGTCAGGACGAATTTCAAAAATACACACTGGGTCCGATCATTGTACTAAAATGTGAGTTTTTTGCAACAAATGTATTGTTCCGTTGAATTTTCATTGTACTAATCGGACCCAGTGTGTATTTTGAAAGTAATCCTGGCTTGAGCCATCCTTGGAAAATTTTTCTAAGAAAAATACAATGTGGCCTATTTGGGACAGTTTGCGGTTTAAGAATGCCAAACGATGACCCTGAAATTGCAAACATTGTAAACAGTGCCCAATAGTCCATCCTGTCTTGTAAGATTATCGTTGATTTCGAGATTTGGGACCACAACCGTCGTTATAGCGGAATATCAGTTATTCAGGGACCTTCTATTCGAAATAAATCAGTCCACATTCTTTGAAAAAAACTCTTAGTACTGCTATCACATGGGTCGGCAACCAGTTCCTGACCAACCCATTTATGAGGAAGTTAATCAACCACAGCATGGGTCAAGAAGGGAGCAAATTGGCTGGAACCCTATCAAACAAAGGGACAATGTGCAAACGTCAA
The DNA here is from genome assembly GCA_010645155.1 of Tigriopus japonicus. Taxonomy (NCBI): domain Eukaryota; kingdom Metazoa; phylum Arthropoda; class Copepoda; order Harpacticoida; family Harpacticidae; genus Tigriopus; species Tigriopus japonicus. The sequence goes on from JAAGOF010000338.1 coordinate 26,880, forward strand.
AATGGCTTGTCATTTGTGCAGAATGATAAAGAAAATCAGATCCATCACTGAACATGTTCTTCATGAAGCACAGCCTGAAATCTTCATTTTGTTCGAAATATCTATGAAAAAGTCCAAAAATGTGCTCTCAAGATGTGCATGGCCTCATGCAGTGTGTCCACCATGACGGATTAGATACTACTCGAAAATGTTTTTGACGGCAAAAAGGCATGGCCTCGCAATAGAGAATATCATTTAAAAACCTGACTGAAAAGGTGACATGAGAGAAAGCCCGTGGAACTAGGACTGACCACCTAAATCCAATGCAATGGAAGATGATTTCAAGATAATGGCGGTCTTATTCCTTGCCTCTCTTCCCATAATTTTCTTTCTGTTTTGTGAGCCATGTCATACAAAGCCGAGGCAAAAAATGCAGTCAAAGAATTCAATTGTTACAACATCCAGTAATGAATGTCCTAAGAGGTGAAGCCAAGTAGAACTATGGACAACTTCATAACATCATATCATTTCTTAATGACAAACTCCCCCCCAAATTAATTTGATTTTTATGTTCCTGAAATATATGTCAAATTGTTGTCGCTAATGTCTCTTATGTTACTACATAGGATACATCGAAGAGATCTAATCCAGAACGGGAACATACTCTTTTCCACCACGGAGTCTTAAAAAATAATGCTTGGACGGGACCGGGTTCCAACAAATGCCCTTGAAGGTTGTTGAATTGGTTGAAACAGACTAATAATCTTGCCAAGTTAAAGTTGAAGTATTTTTGTTGACCCTTTTGCTTCTCTTGAGTGAATTGCTGTCACGATGTAGTGGTTACACGAATTCAGAATCAGATGAGTTGAATGAGTCGCAGAAAAACTACAAGCCAAAAATTGATTCCTCTTTTGCAGCAGAAGGCAAACAAGATTTTGCAATTTTTCAAAACGTATAAATCATTTGATTCAAATATACGATGTGCCGTCTAACAATTAGTAATTGAAAGATTTATATTAGTTATGAACAAATCAGGAAAAATGTAAGTCATGAGATGAAATAAACCAAAAAAATTATGATGTGCTATCAAAAAAAATATCTTTTTTCTTTCGATTTTTCTTACTTGAAACTTTCAATTCGATATTTCAAAAACAATTTCTTTCGCCACGTAATACAGATTTTGCCAACAATTGTGCCAACAAGATTGTTGGTGTTCTTTTCACAAAACCTTTAAGCGATGTATCAAAAGAGGTAATGCAAGCCATCAAGAATTGGCCAAATGACATTGAATGGACTTGAATTAATGCCTCTTGAGTATATTCTCAAGTCATCAGTTGTGTTTGAAAAGCAGAAGCAAGTGACACAAAAAGCAAAAACACACTTTCAGAACTGGGAAAACCCTCACGGCAATAATTTATCATTCTTTCGACTCTAAATATCATAAACATAGTCGATCCAAAACAAAATCCATAATGACTAGGGCCCGGAAAGAACTTTTTTTAAATAAAAAAATATTTTATAAATATTTCTCCACTTTTCCTCCATCTTTTAAATATTTTGGTTTTTCCAAGGAAATAGTCAATATAATTATGAATTTTCTGGTCAAAAAAAATAATGCGGGCAAAATTGAGGAAAAATAAATGTAGAGCTTACCCAAATTGAACCCAAAATACAAAAATCTCTACAAAATGACACTTGTACTAAGATTAGACATTCACAACCAAAATCACTGTGATATAGGAAAAAAACTGCGCCATCTATTAAGGAAACATAAAAAAATTGTACTGTTTAAACAATTTTGCCTCCAAAAACGACGAAATGCATCAAATTACCAGAAACAAATATGGAAAATCGGTGCACATAGACAAAAATACCAAATAATGGCCATGTCAAAAAAAATCTTCCAAATATTTTGGGCTTTTGAAGAAAATACATATTGGATATTTTGTCACTTTTGCAAGTATTGAAATATGAAATTTTGAAAATATTTCAAATCTGATTTTGGATATAGCTCAGCCTTACTGGAACGTCCCTTAAAAAGAGGCATTTGTGAACTCTTGATTTTTAACTGATTTATGTACTACTGACCATTTCTTTCACACAAATTTTGAAAGTGTTCTTAATTAACTATAACATTAACTAGCTCATATATTGACTGATAATAATAGTTATAAATTACTTCAATACTTTCCCTCATTCATGTTCAGTCTAATGGGGTCTAAGATTCTAGATTTTCTTATCTTTTATGATGAAAATTGGCAAATATTGGGAAGAATGTGATATTTTATTTAACCTACACTCGTACAAAACTGAACTTGTGCCTGATTGTTTTGCCTAAAATACAACAAACTAAAGCTCAAATACATTTTTGAATGCCAAATGGTTTCATATGATTAAATTTTATGCTTTTGGAATGGGTAAAAGAATGAATAATCAACTTTTGAGTGATCTGTAGACTTAAATCAATGGCTTAACTTTGCAGGACCAACAATTCCATGTCTTTTCCTTGTTCTAGGGTCCCTGCACAAGCAGTCAGATTTTTCCCATCAACAGGGACATGTATTTTGTTTTCAATGTGGGTAGCAATTTTAACCGTCTTTTTTGTTTCACTGGCTATTTATTCTTCTTAATTCAAATTCGTCTTGTGTCTTGTAAGTAGGGCTCGGTTTAAGTTGCAGTTTTTAGCCCTAAAGTTGCTAAAAAATCGTTAAAAGTTACACCCAATTTGTCAAAAGTTGCTAAAAAAAAGTGCTATTTTTGGCCTAAAAATGTCACTTTTAAAATATGAATGTCAAATTTGGCCAATTTTTGGCTCAATGTTGGGCGACTGTTTGAAGTCTTCGGTTTGTCTTTTCTTTAACCTTTGGCTTCCTTATGAACACAGTTTCGCCTTACACAAACTATTCCAAAATTTTGCAAAGCATCAATGTTTTAAAAATGTTCCAGAAAGGTATGTGTAAACTATATATTTCACGCAAAATCGAGCAGAATTTCGGTGATCGAGGCAAAACATGCCAAAAGATACTGTTTGTGGTGAAAAAATCAAGAAGTTGCTAATTCTGCTGAATTCGGTTGAAAGTTGCAATTTTTGGTGCAAGTTGCATTTTGCAAATTTATTCAAACCTTACGTGTAAGTCAGTTTCATTTGTCTTTCTACTAAATTAGTTCCATTTTTTACGTTCGACAAGTCACTTAATTTTCATCTAATGATAGCTTTTATTTGTCTTTTTTTGTCTAATCATGCAATTTTCACCGTATTTTATCGTCTAATTAGGCAAATTTATTCGTCATTTATCATCTAATTTTGTAATTCTATTCATCAAAACTCCCTGCCTAATGATAAGTATAAATGCAATTTCAAAATTAGAATTCTCTTTTAAAAAGTGGTGTAAAATGTCAATATTACCCAAAGAGGCACTATTATTACTCACTTTTACTTACTTTATTCCTACTCTAGTGGTTTTTTGTATTTTATGTCTTCTGTTTAATGGAACTGCAAACATACCAAATTAATGTAATTTCATAAGACAATGATTGATTTGGTGGCATATGGCCAAAGTTAATGGCTTTTTAACCAAAAATGTCGTTAATTAATAACCAGTACCAAAGAATATTTGCAAAGTTTTGTTGCCTAGACTCATGCTCCAAGATTCTAAACATTGCTTTGAAAGGTTGTAAAGCATTCTGATTTCGGATTTTAGATGTTTTTCTAAATATTGGCAATTCCTGTCCAACATCTTTTGCAAACCGTTTTTAACAGAATTATCTTAAAACATTTTTGAATGACATTTCACCGAAATAGCCACTCAGATGAATGGCACGAGTGCAAAATTTTACGAGTTCGTCTTAACACTAGGTCAACAGTGCGTTTTGTTGTCTCGAGTGTGAACCGAGAAGTTCATAACTACAAAAAGTAGCGGTGACGTGTTCTTAATCTGAAGGCAACTTTAGGCTTTCCTTTGAAAATTTGGAGCATCCCTTTGTAAAGACCTATTTGCTGGAAAGTCAATTCCAATGCGGTGATCTTTTGTTTTGCATAATCTCATTCGTTCAAATCCCCATTTGGAAAAACTTTCAGTCACGCTGTGATTTCATGAAATTCATGGCAAAGAGTTTATTGCTAGAGCGTCTAAAGACCGACAAAAAGTTGACATCAAAATTGTAACAAGTTGCACTCAAACTAAAGAAATTCAGTGTTGGAATAATTTTAGGAAAGAAATTTATCTCATTCAGGGCATACAGAATGTCTAAATGGTGTTGGAAGCTAAAGATATCGGGTGGAGATTCCTCATATACCCTCTAAGGTATTTAGCTCTTTAAGATCATGGGCCTACTTCCGGCTCGTTTTTAACTCGGTTTAACTCGGGGGCTCGGGAAAGCTCGGCTCGTTTTAACTCGGCTCGGGTGAGCTCGAAACTCGGGAAATCGGCTCGAAACACATCAGTAGTAGTGATGTGTTTCGAACCAGGAGTGCTGCCAGTTTTGACTCGGAAGTTTATCGCTGTTAAAAAAGGCAGGTTTATTGAACTTTTTGAAAAGCCTTAACGTGGACCAATGTGGCTACACTCGAACTAGTTCGATTTCGAGTTTCATCGATAGTTATGATTCATAACTAACTTATAAAGAAGATATGTTGACTTGAAGTGGTCAGAATTGAAAAAGGATGAAAAACACATGAACTTGGAGCAAGAAATGAATGAGTTGGAACAAGGAAAGGATCTACTAAGCACATGTTCAGAAGAGAATATTATGGTTTTGAATTTAAGTATTCTTTCTAAAGATACAGATCTGCCTTTGTGTGGCAAAATCTGACAAAACGTTGCAAAAGACAAAAAAAAAGTTTTGGCCAATTAGACGAAAAAAGACGAATAAAATCCAAATTAGACGAAAAAAAATTCGCGACGAATAAAGGCCAAAAAGACGAAAAAAGACGAATAAGTTTATTCGTCTTAAGTTCCTGTCCCTAGTTATGAAAATCGATTTCGAGTTGGCAGTGCTGCCATATTTTATGGCAGATAAGGTCTATTGGCTGTTGAAAAGCTTAGTTGTAGTCAGATTTTTGACCCTAAAAACCAAAATGGCAAAACTCTGCCAAAAATCCAACTCGAAACACATCAGTAGATGTGAGGTCCGGTCAAAAGAATAAACCAGTGTTACCAGAACTTTACGAACCAATCATGCTAAAAAATATCAAAAAGAGGGTCAGATTCGGCTAGATGGAGGCAAATTATTTTACTGTCATGATTTAGCACTTCAGCAATCAAATTTAAAAACCAAAAAAAGTAAAGATTTAAAGCAAACATTCAAGATAAAATATTTTACTTTCAAGAATGAATTTCAGATCAAAAATACTTGTTTGAACCGTGAGAATTTTCCTTTGGGCAAAATTCAAGATGTTGTTCTTTCTGTTTTAAAAGTGGAACATATTTACAATGAAAGGCAAGTGTCTTCTGTCAATTAACCTTGATCAAAATTTCAGCTGATTCCACAAAATAAGCGCCTCTTGCGGTCGTATTGAGACATAGTTCCCAGCTAGAGAGTGGTTTTTAATGCCACTTTTGGCAAAACTTTGGAGAAATAGGTTTATCCTTAGATGCTTATATTTCTTTGCAAAGGCATTTTGTTATCAAAATCGTACATTTCGGAGAAATGTTGATTTCAAGAAAATCTTGAACGGTTTGCCAAAGAGTGGCATTAAAACACACTCATTAGCTGGCAACTATGTCTCAATCTGACCGCAAGAGGCGCTTATTTTGTGGAATCAGCTGAAATTTTGTTCAGGGTTCATTGGCATTTGCCAACATTGAACTTGAAACTACAGATTGTGAAATATTTGTTGCTCTTTTGTCTGGAACCTCACATCATCACCATTACCCGAAATTCATTAGTATAACTACTGATGGAACTTGAACTTGATTTTGTTCGAATGTTGCCATATTGGTCCTTGTTTAGGACCCAAAGGTCTTTTTCATAAAGTTTTATCCAACCTGCCTTTTTGAAAGCAATTAAACTTCGAGGCAAAAATGGCAACACTCCCACCTCGAAGCCCATCACCAAGGTTCCTATCGTACCTATGGGAGCGATTACTGTATCATATTAGTGATATTACAGACCTGCTGCCGCTAGCACTCTCATTTGGCTCATTTAATATATTAAATGTGAGCTTTTTTTGCTGAATTGACTTATTCTTGATAAGATTTTGTCAAGGAACTTTATTTTGGAGAGAAAGTTTGTTTAACCATTAATTTTCGAAAGATTATATTTGGACACCCTCATTTTTGGGCGTCTTTATTTTTAGACACTTTTGGACACCATTTGGACAGGGGTAGACAAAATGTCCAAAAATCGAATGCCCACCATGTCTAGCATAGAAAACCACCCCGCAATGCTAAGTGCAACCACGCGTCTGCGAGGTTGCGTGGTAAAAACAAATATACCGTGTGTTTTTTACCTGTGAGGTGGTTTTTCCTCTTGACTTTTGAGTGATGGCACCTCAGCCAAGTAACTTATTTCGGTAGTCTTGCACAATCGTTTCGACAGTTCTTGCGTACCGTGACGGTAGGCGCTGCAATTGTCAGTGTCTCGAAAGAAAAGAATAGGTTTTAGAGCTCTTAAGAAGCAAGTAGGAGAAGTAATTAATCATTAATCAACTTTTCCTAACCTCGGCTAAGCTAACAGTCACAACATATGATCCCAAAGCCTAGCCCTGCAGGGCCTTAAGCCTAATCTTAAAACTGTGTTGCAACATACACTTTGCATATTTATCTATGCCGAGACACTGAGAATCCGTGCCCGAACTTGGACTTCTAAGTCCAAGAGCGTACCGGCCCATCCTTAAGATTGCCTGGATTTTGGTGATTCCCGTTTAGAGAACTCTCATCAAGAAGTAGCAACCACTAGCGGGCTAAATAGAGAGAAATGTCACTCCCATGGGCAAGGATTTTTTTATGAATACAGTTTACTGTTTCTCTGCTTCCCCAGTCATGGCGCCAAATTCAAAAATACGTCAATAACCTCATGTGCTTGTGCTTTCACTCGAAATGCAAAAAGGGTTCCAAGCTCCATCAATGAGTTGGACTCAGTGCAAGAAATGTACTTGCAACTCAAACAACATGACTATGGGTCATATTATTAAAAATCAGAAAATAATGTGTACCCAGAGGGTACATTCAAATATCAATTCAAGAGTACCAATCAAAACTTTCTAACCGTTTGACATTTAGGACTCGTGCAACATTTGGTCAACCTGGCCCGCTGTCCAGTTGTATTTCAAAGCATAGATATGCATAGATAGGACAGGCGCAGTCAACTCTCCCTATGATTTTGTCGGATGATTCTGGGGTTAACTCCCTCCAGCAAGGAATGGTCACCTTTTGCAATCACCTGCCAACTTGGGCCTAAGTATAAACAACAGCAAAGAACGTTAAGACAGTCAAGAGAAGAAAAAGCTTCAAATTGCGTGTTATCTCATCTAAAAACCCAATTGCAGTGAATAGGAATACCTGTTTTCAGATACCATAATTATGTCATTGATTCAAAGGCTCTAAAGAACTTTTTGAGCCAAGCTTGCTTGTCCATAGTGCCCAAAATCCCCCATGCTCTGGCTTTGAACATTGATTTGGATGTTTGGCCAATAGTATTTGTGTGCCAAAGCAAATTAAGGTGTCTGAGGCATATCAAAGAGTGGTTTTGAAACAGTGGTTTCATTTGTGTTGGAAAAGAGCTCCTGAACTGAAGCTTCAATGATCAAGACCAAGAATCATTTAAGCAATGGTGCAATGCCATCAGTTTGTCAAGAAACTGTTTGTCAATACCCAGTGTTCTCTAACTTTTGAGAAAGCAACTGTGCTTGTGGCTCAGAAAGAATAGAAGAGCAATGACAAACTATTGCTACTTAACAATACAACAAGAACAACAAGTTCCTCTTCAAGTGTTATTCGAAAGTAAAATCTGAAAGTTCCCGGTGGGTTCATCGCCAAGACAAACCAATATCCATGGATCAAAGGTTTCTTCCATTCTAAATATTACTCAGGCACCTAATTCATGAGTGTCCAATGAGTTAAAGAAACACAAAATATGCAAGCAGCCATCAAAACCTCCCATTTTAGCATTTTAGGTCTCTTTTACCCATTGACTTATGTATTTATTAATAACAATAGTTGTGAACTATTTAGATACTATCCTTAATTCATGTTCAGTTAAATAGAGTCTGAAATTATATATTTTTTTATTCAATATCATAAAAATGGCAAAACTTGGAAGAAAGTGTTATTTTGTTCAACCTTTATTCTGGCAAAACCAAACTTGTGCATGACTTTTTTGCCTAAAATACAACAAATCAAAGCTCAAATAGATTTTTGAACACCAAATGGCATCATATGAATGCATTTTATGCTTTTGGAATGGGTAAAGAGAAAATTAAGGTCTTGGGTGATCTGTAGACATGCAAACAACGGCCTAACTTGGCGGGACAAAAAATGTCGTGTCGCTTCCTTGCTCAAGAGTCTTTGCATGGAACAGATTAACATCAACAAGCTCTCTTCCTTCAAGTCTTGTCACTGAGAACAAAGTTGTCTCTGGTCATAGTCAAATGGGACACACTCCCAAGGTTGGGACAATCCAGTCTTTGAAGAAAAGACAGATCATGATCAATAGGCTCCAGAAAATTATCTTCTTTTGCTGTGGAGAAGAAATCTCAGACGTTTTGAGGGTAAGGCTAGCTGAAGATAACCATTACCTGACCCTACATTATTAAAGGCTCCACACCAAAATAAAATTATTTTCTGGGGCTTAATACTCATATATTTGCAATATGTCTAGCCCTGTCTTAAACAATTTCACCTCTTGTTTATTCCCTGTCAAGATTTGAGGGCAACAAATTCAAAACTACAAATTTACATGAGACAAATCTTATTTTACTAATAAGACAGAAAATAGGACACTGTTCTGCTCAAATCAACCATAATTGATACATTCAATATTCCTTGGAAACTTTGGGCGCATTAACAAAACCCTTTTCCACCTATTGAAAATGAAAATGTCGTATCTATACATATCTATGTTACGAAGTCAGAGTGTTTAACTACGCAAAGAATAATCTCAGGATAACACAACCTCTTAATCATAACATTTCTGACATTCTCAAATTCAAGTTTGACCAACGTATTTCATGTTTTAGTGTGCTTTGGGTGTTGGGATGACAATGGGCTTGAATACTAATGGTAAAAGAAGTTATTTTTGTGACCCATTTGTCTACAAAATCAGCTCAAAAAATGACAAATTTCTGCCTGGGCAGTCGAGCCACTCTTCTTTTTAGAGCACTTTGAGGTGCTCTGCCCTACAGAAGCTCATGTAAAAGAAGAGAAGTCTCATTTCATGTTCTCGTTTCTGATTGGTCGAGAGACGAGGAGGAAATAGAAGGAGGGAAAAAATCCAAACAAACGAGCAGCAAGGGCAAGAAATCACTCCCCTCTGAAGTTTTTCCCATTTTCGGTGAACTATACATTATTTAATAGCAAATGTCTTGTACTTGAACCGTTTAGGTTTTTGATTATGTTTAATACTACTTTTCACATGCAGCCACTAAATTTCAATAACTGAGGGCGATTAATAAAGAGGCTTTGCTCAGATATTCCAACACAAAGTAACCCCATTTTTCCAGGAAATAGTGGAGCTTTTTAGACGAATGGAAATCGAAAGTGTACTAGGAGCAGAGGTCCTATGGATTGGAAGTATTCCGTGGGTTGAAGATGTTCCAAAGATTGAAGATGCTACAGAGATTATAGTTGTGCTAGGGATTTAATTGTCATAGTTATCACGGAGGTCGGAGTGATTCCGGAGATTAGATATTGCCTGAAGAATAGGTACTTTTCAGAGATGTTTCAAAGATTGAAGATTAGCTGGAAGTCGTTTTTTCCATGGGCGGCAACAAAGGCTGCAAAATTTCTCTTGATATCAATTTGATCCAATAAGTAATGATAAACATGCAAGAACACATGTAAGCCATGATCTTGACATTACTTTAATCTACAACTACATCTAGATCCATTAATTTTAAGAACCTGAGATTTCCTTTGTTCTGGATCCTTTGGGCGATGTATTTTATAGCCTTTATGCTTATGACCTAAAAGCTATTCTGTTTTTGGATTTTATACACCATTGGTTAGAGTTCTTTTTCTGCGTTTCGAAAGATCATTCCAGTAAGGGATTTATAACAACCTTCCGTTCACGCATTTTCCGATTGTAACCTATTCCGAATACTAGTTTTCCGAATCTGATATATGTCCGATTAGTCAAAAGTACGATTTGTGGCTTATTTACCAGATTTCCGAATAATCATTTGTGTATCGTCGGAAAAAAACCCGAGGTAAATCGGAACCCTAGCCATTCGGAAACATGATTTATTCGGAAAAAAATATAATCGGAAAATGGGTAACAAGTAGCTTAGACGGTCATGTCTTACACGGAAGAGTGGTACCGTGGAAAACAAAATTGCAGAAAAAAGTTTTCGTGCATTCAGTAAGTCATGGAAATGTCTTTGTAAGCGTGTTCTATAATTAAAGGACATATAACCTCGCACACTGATTTACACAAGCCTTTGCATTTACAGAATTCATTGAAGAATCCAATTGTTCCAAATTGGGGCTCTCTGTGGAGTTAAGAGAAAAGAGAATTTGAGTGACCCATGGTCCGGTAAGAGTGAGTCAAGAGATATTAGTAGACTACTGTATTTTACAAAGAATACACGCACAAATATATCATACACAGGATCGAGTACGCAAGCAAGCGGAGATCATACATTTGCCTCACCACCCCACCTTCGGGGAAATAATCGGCCTTGAGACATGGGAATGGCTCGGAGACGTGGCAGGATATGATATATCTGTAGTTACACCCATAATCCGTCGCAAACGTCCAAGTCTGAATCAACAGCCACAAAAGTCTGGCACCATCCACAAGAGCCAGTAATACCACGACGAGGGCCATTAATGCGGGCCGGCTATGTTGGGGTCACTAGAACAGCGGACGCGAGGTCTGCCAAGCAACCTGTTTGAAAAATCATTCAGGAACACACAAAGCAGATGATGTTTGAGCACATATTAGTTAACGAAAACGTTTAAACTGCACGGTATGGCCAAAAAGATTCTCTCAAGGATCCATATTCACTACATTGAAATGTGAGCTTCTGTCTTGTTTGGATTTTTTTAAGCTTAGCCTTTTCGCCGCCATGAATTTTCTGTCGCTAGTGTCTTGACAACGCTTCTTTTACAAGAGGTTCTTTAGGTCTTCCGAACTTTTTTTCCCGCCAAAAATGATGACGTCACTAGTTATTGCTGTAATTGCTCGATTGACGAGATTGGGCAAGTTGACTATGGCAAATAAGACAAATCACAAGAAGTACAAGCACGATTTGGAAAACATAAAGCAACAATTCATTACAATTTTTATGACTATCTTAATTTTCATGTCTTCATTTCACACCACTCAACTATGGCAAATCATGCCTTGCTCGCTTTCAATATTTCCGCTTTCCAGGTCTGAGGAACTTCAGGCCTGAAATCGGGCCACAAAGTCTAAATTAAGAGCTAAGTGCTCGTTCAAATGATCTTACTCAAAAATGAGCAAAATATCTGCTGTTTTAGTCCTCAATGAAAGGCAAGGAGTCTATGTTTCGTTTCCACGGAAAAGTTCTCCATGTACTTTCTTATTTATTTTCAATTGGTCACCTTGACGCAAGGCTTGTTGATAAAATGACGAGAAGGTTTCAAAAACGGATATCCATAATCAACATCATCTACATATCTCATCAGGTCACTATTTCAATGCCTTTCCAGATTTTCAAATCTCCCTTTGCTCCATTCATTCTCGGTGGCTCTAACGAGGAACAGGACATTCATTCATTCGCCCGACTCTATTCTCGATCGAAGAAGCTCACTTGCCATCAATTGCAAACACGGACGGATCGATTGGAGAGTATCACCCGATTCCTGATCCAAGGCGGGTTCAGCGACTGGAGTGACTGAAATGACTGATGGATGCCAATGAACCCAGCGCAATGGATACATGTCCAAAAATCCGTAGTCACTGACACCAAAAAGGTCTTTTGAAGCAAAATATTTATACCTTCAGGAACTCCTTCATGTATGATGAGTAGGGACAAGAACTTCAGATGAACAAACTTTTTCTTCTTTTTTACCTTTATTCGTCGCAAAAAAAATATATTTGCCTTATTGGATTTTTTCGTCTTTTTTCGTCTAATCATGCAATTCGTGAACACGTCTTTTTCATCTAATTTGTCAAAAATTAGATTTTTTTTTTAGATTTGAAGTTCTTTAAGTTTTTTATATTAAATGGGAAATTAAAGGATACTTCTACGCCAAAACTTGGCCCAAAATAGTAATTTGATTGTCAGTTGCGTTTTTGCGTGAATAAAATATGTTTCACAATTATGAATAAACTTGACAAAAGTTTCTTGACAAAAACAGAAAGGAAAGGTCACTATGGGATGGGAAACGCTATCTGACTATATGAACAATTCATGTTTCAGTAAATCTGCTTCAAAGTAAACCTCTATTGAAAACGTTGAAAAAAGGGTGGTTTTGAACTCTAGTTTTTAAATTTTCATGTACTACTGACCATTTCTTGCCCATTGGGTATTTTTCCTTTTGTGAACTTTTCGTTTTTGCAAAAGAGGGCAGGTTTCCCCCTCAATCAGGCCATGCATTTCGTCTTCTATGTAGGCAGCAGTTTTAATTGCCGTTTTTGATCTTTACGGGCAATTAACTTGTCTTTTTATCTTTTAAGTTAGTTTCGCTCGCCCTTTAGGGAAATCAATTCGTCATTCAAACCTTTTCAGAAAATGTTCCCATTGTTTGCAATTTGGACAAAAAAAAAAGCAGATTTTTGCAATAAATAGTAAAATAAGACATTAACATATACATAGTATCTAAAATAGAAGAAAACATAGTGCAATTTTTAACCATCTTGAGGCTCAGATGATATACTAAAATAAAGTTACAACTGTAATAAATTATATCTGCTTGTTTTGTTATTTTGATTTTGACAGACAAGCAAAACGTTTCGCAGATTATTTTCAATTGATTAAGAAATTATCATTTCTTTTGTAAATTTCACAAATTGCTGACTTTTGGTAATAATATTGGAAAAATGTAATATTCAATTATCTCTAGGTCCTAGTCATATTTTGGCCATACAAAGGGTTGGATTAAGCGTAAAAAATGGGGAAAAATATTTTGTAGCTTTTAGAGAATATTTAATAATTAATCGTTTACATTGCCTTACTAGCTTTTTGTGTTTATTAGGTACATCCCTTTTTTTTTTGGGGGGGGCGGATTTTTCAATACCGCTACAAGGAATGGGATTCCCTGTAAAGAGAGTTAATCATTATTATAGTTTCAATAATTAATGTTTAAATGAAATTTGATCTACCAATGAGTTACTGTTGGCAGATCTATACAACCAGGCCCACCAGATAGTTGTAAATTACATTTTACAATGTAATTACTAAAATCTGCGATTTTTGTCCAAAATTACATAAATGGGGAAAATTTTACATAAATATGGTTAAATTGCCTGTTTCAATGGAACTATTATGGAGAAAAAAAATTATGACAAAGTCAAGATAAAGAAGCAAGAATATAAAGCGCAACACTTTTGTCACTAGGAATATTTAGTATATCATCAGGCCCACTAATCGGTTGCAAATGACATTTTACATGGTAGTTACAAAAATGTGCAATTTTTGTCCAAAACTACAAAAACTGGGAAAATTTGGGAAAAACAATTGGAAAATGCCTATTCTGTTGAGAATGATCTACAAAAAGGATGTCAAATCAAAATACAAATAGAGGCGATTAAATTTTTAACAATCATGACAAAATATAATTATTTTAGCATCTGTTCCTACCTAAGAAACAAAATTTAGATGATGCAAGTATGAAAAAGGTTAGTTTTTGAGGAAATATGTGACCAAATTACCAAAAAATTACCAAAATAACTACCAAAAAGTCCGATTTTGTTACATTTTTTTCTCAAAAAACTACCAAAAATAATACATTTTTCAGCGAAATTTTTTACATAAATTTGGTGGCCCTGTATACAACCCTTGTATAGTGGGGTTGGTCTGGAATAGTTTTTTAAAATTTGTCCAATCCTGCCTTAAATGCTGTTAGAGGATCAGCTCCTACATATTCCCGACGAAGGCAAATAGGCAACAAATTGAACAATGAAGGAGCCCGATAAAGAAGAGAGGAGGACTTCATTGTTCGAATTAGCCTTGATTCCTTAGGATTTGGAGGTGCTCTCAGAGCGCACGTAAAACCTCTACGATCGCTACAACTGATCTCAAATCCTGGGTTACGACAGAGCCCATGAATGCTCTTGAAAACATACAGTATCAGATACCTTTCATACCTTCTCTGAGTACTGTACAACCCTAAATTTGGAGCCTCTCCCAATACGAGAGCTCTCTCATTCCTGCGATGTTCCTAGTAAAACATCTTTGGACCTGCTCGACCTTTTGACCTTTCTTTTTTTTATTGAAGAGACATTCTGTTTAAGCCCAAGTTGCTACATTGTAGCTCTCTCGTTCCTGTGAGTAATGAAACATCTTTGGACCTGCTCGACCTTTTGCAAACCTGCTGAACTCATTGGAGCCCAAATGGGTGAGGCATATTCAAGATGCGGCTGAACAATCGACTTGTACAGAGTTAGCATTGTAATACTATCTCTGGACTTGAAAGTGCGATAGATCCAGCCGCACGTTTGAAATGCCTTCCCCACTTTCAACTGGATATGCTCATCAAACTTTCCATCATCTTGGACGGCAACTCCTAAATCTCTCATGGACGATACCTGCTCAATATCACAACCTCCATTGTCTTTGAGTGGAACATCTAATTTTGACGCCCCATACGTCTTTGTGCGGAATTTCATCCCGTTCAATGCCATGTTACTCTCGCCAACCCAAGAGTAGACCTTCTCCAAGTCCTCAACTAAACATTTCGAGTCCTGCCCATTCCTTCCACAAACTAATTTTGTGTCATCAGCATATGAAGAAATACTGGCTTTTGTTCTAAACTTCTGGAGAGGAGCAATAAAGTGAATAAACAAGAGGAGACCTAAAATTGAACCTTGCGGAACACCTGACTTGACATCATACATGCCGCTAAAAGATCCTTCGACTTTAACTACGGTATTTGCTTCCTTTCGCTTATAAAACTATCAATCCAAGTCAGGACCTTACCCTGGACCCCTAACTCTTTGAGTTGATCGAGCAAAAGACCATGATCTACCTTATCGAAGGCCTTGGCAAAGTCAAGATAGACTACATCAACTGACTCATGACTTTCGAGTCCTTCAATGATTTGCTCAATATGATCAACCAATTGGGTTACAGTACTAAAATGAGCTCGAAATCCATGCTGTCCAGAAGGAATTAAATCATGGACTTCCAAAAAATCTACAAGCTTGGACTTCATAATCTTCTCAAAAACCTTTGCAACGCTGGAGTTCAGAGAAATGGGCCTACAATTACTAGGGAGTGACTTATCTCCGCCCTTAAAAATTGGAACGACATGAGCTACTTTTAGAGAGGAGGGAAACTTGCCCTGATCTAAAATGCAACGCATCAAATAGGAGAAAACAGGGGCAAGAATCTATGAACATTTCATCAGAAACTGAGATGTCACACCATCAGGTCCAGGAGAACTCGAGAGCTTTAAGCTCTTGATGGCCTCAAAAGCATCTTGATCTGTGACTACCAGATCCTCCAGTCGATTATCCTGACTGTCAATGCCAGTCTCATCAAAAACATTGCTACAGTCATAACCTCCTAGATCACTCTACTTTCCTTCTCTAACTGATCGGAATCAATGGAGGCCCTAATTTTTGATTGGACCGTATCCAATTTGCTTTGGAGGTTGGCTACAACAAATGGATTTGAAGTACGTCGAAGTCTATTCGAAAGCTGACAACTCCGTTTGAACAACTTCTTCCTAACCTTTGGAATTCTAGACAATGGCCTACCTTTTGCCACTATTTCTGGAATATCAATGGACAAACAAACCTCGTCAAAAAGTGAAATTAGCTTATTGATAGCTTCATCTATTGATGGTTCTTGCTTCAGAATGGAAATCAAGTCCAACTCGCCTAATCCTTCAACAATAAGAGGCCAGTGTTCATCTTTGAACTTAAACTTGGCCACGCCCACCTTTTGAGCACGTTTAACTCTAGAGCTCGCAGGCTTTTGAGTAATGGTCGACCCTATCTCAAGAATGTGATGATCTGAAAGACTACATGGGGCAACATGGACATACTGGATCAGATCAGGGTCGTTGGAAAAAACTCAGTCTAAAACACTCTCTGCTCTGGTTACAACACCAACCTGTTGAGAGAGATTACGCAAGATCGCAAACTCTTCTAATTTTTCGAAAGACAGCGATGCTGTTTTTGAAATGGGAATGTACCCATCCGGACTAACCTCCCACTCTACAATGCTAGCCGGAAAATTGAAGTCACCAACCACAAAGAGTCGAGAACAAACCTCTCGATCTAGCTCCTTTCGTGTAAATTCGAGTGCCGAATGAAATGAGGAAGAACTACAAGAAGGTGGCCGATACATTGTTACTATTGTAAGAACAAATTTTTGCACCAACAATATGAACAAACCGAACAAATTTTTTTTCACCTAAAGGTAAGGTAAGGCTTGCCTAAAAGGTAGCAAATTGAGATAGAGTACGTTTTAGAGACTTTGCACGTACCTATATCAAGGAAACATTTTGAGTTACCGGTTTTAATTAAAAAACCTTGGTGTTGAATTCAAAACTTGAAAAGTTTTTACGTCAATTTTTCAACTCGATTTTGACCATCTTCTTACCATTAATTACGAAAGAGGTACGAATGCATGCATGAATTTATTTCCCAAATCTACAATAAAACACAGCCCCAGCAACAATTCTGAGGATATTCCTTTAAAAAAACTTGGTTTTCATAACCATAGACCACAAAAAAGTGCTCTTTTTGTTTCCATTCATACACAACTTTGGTTAAAGGCACAATTCGGATTTGATGGCGTTGCTTAATTACCTTTTGATCAACAGCCAAAGAATTCCAATGATTTGTAACGATCAAAGACGAGGCTTTCGAAATGTCTTCATTGGAGGATGAACGAATTGGTTTAATGAAATCAGATTCCTCTTCAAACGCCACTTGACCAGAAACGTCACGTATTAAATCTTGAGGAAGGTTGAGATGATCAACAATGTGTTCGGCAGTATGTACCTTCCACGTGATCGAAAGTTGTATGAAGCATCGAATTTGTCCTTGACCTTCACAAGTGGCGCAATTCACCTTGCCTTTTGTACTGCATTTTGCGCAATCTTGATGACCATGCCCTTGTTTGGAGTGATGACAGTAAAAACATCTCTCCCTATGTCCACCAGAGTCGGCAATCCACCCGTCTCCATGGCAATGAATGCATCGATACCACCCTTTCCCGGCACAATCACGGCAAGTAATACCCCCTGTTCCACGACACCGATGGCAGGCTTTAATTGCCGATGTGTTTGGGATTGGAATCAGTCGAACTTCGTCTTTAAATGGTTGACTGGGGGATGCTTCAATATCCCAAGGCAACGGGGGGAAAGCCAATGATGTAGGTTCGTCATACACATTAGGCTTTATCGCTGCAAATGTCCAAGCAGTCTCTCGTTTTTCGGTGAACGTTTGAAGTTCGTAATGATAAGCTGGTGTATATTCTAAACGTTTCACTTTCATGTGTTTTGCTGCAGTTTGACCATAGCAACAATGTTGTTTTAAATAGACAAGTAACGCAATCTGGGCTTGCTCTTCAGTGATTCGAGCATCATTTTCCACAATACTGATAGATTGTTCTCCGTCACCATCTACTTGATTCGTATCAAGTTGGATCAGAGGAGGGGGGACACTAATTGCATCAAATGAAACCAATTCATAACCTCTGACCGGCTCAATCCCATCAAAAGGCGTATGGGGGTCTGAGTGCTCGTCCAAATCTTCTAAATTACTTTCGTGATCAGAAGAAGAGACTGGATTGTCCGAAATTTCTTCTACAACCCCTTTTGACTCCATTCCTGCGTTTGTTGGTGTTAGTGTCCGACAATCAATTTTCAGCTTTCCTTTGAGAAAGCACACTGGGGAAAATATGATCAAGGTGAGAATAAAAAACGACTCAATGAAAAATTAACAGATTCTTTTTAATCTCGAAATTTTGCGTATCGCAGTTAACAAATCATAATTTCTCCACCATGATAATGATAATCTATGGTATTTTTGTGATGACTAGTGTTCAGTGTTTTATTGTCTCATTAATAGAGCTTGCAAAAAAATCCCCAATTTTTTAATCTTTTCTAGATTGGTTGTGGATTTTTTCTACCTAAATGGCTTGGGATTCTTTTATATTTTTGGCATTGAAAATATGTCTTGCGCACTTCCATTTGTACTATGATCCTTCACTTGTTTGGGCAAGTATTTCACGATATTCTTCCGAAGTAAGAATTTGAAAAGTCCCTTTTCACGCAACTTCTGGCCAGTTTCAGCAATAAGGGTCATTACCGGAGCCCTCCGATCAGTTTTGCCATCAAGGCCAAATTAGCTTTAATCAAAATTTGGCCAAAGTTCGGTTTCTTACTTTCACAAAAGCCTAACGATTCCAGTTTCTATCAAATATTATGCTTGATATTTCGTCTTGCTGATACATCTTGAAAGCCTGCTGAATTTTCTAACTTCATGACTATACTTCAAAAAATTTTAAGTTTGATGTGGTCGAGTGAGAAACACTTCATCAGTCCTGAGTCAAGACTCGACGTATCAGGTATGCTGTCGAAGAATTGAAGAAAAGGTCAACAGATACACTTGGTGCATTCATGAGTATGGTTTGTTCATAATTATATTTCATGTTGCAAAATGACATGTTTTTAAGTCGCCAAGTCATTGTGTAACCAGATTGTCCCATAAAATATTCATGGAAATAGACCGACAAAAAAAACTATGTTTTCCTTTAAATAGACCGTCTTGTCGCTGTTGGCAGCGTTCCTGATTTTACTGATCAAGGAGAATGACCGTCCGACCGTCTTCCTCTCCTCGTGCTGAGAGAAGGCATAAAATTCAGGGCAGCAGAAATGAAAATGTTCAGAGCGGCAAACATAAAAATAGGGATTCAATGCTTAAATAACATTGAAAATAGTGTGCAACACACGTGGATCATATTTTCTTTGACACAAATAACAATACGATTGAAAGAATATCATGTAACTTAATACTTCCAACGCAATAAGAAATTCTGATCCTGAATGCTCTGAAGTGACGTCACGGGTAATGTTCGTCATAAGCAAGGCAGACAAAATGACGACAATGGCCTCTCTATAGACCTCTATGGAGGCACTACCCTGTTTGGAAGGAAAATATCTTTCTTGACGTTTGATTCTCAGAGTCAATCCAGACAAGGATGTCTCTACAAAGGATTTATTTTAAGGTCGAAGGACCTACAGCTTGGGTCTGACATCAGCAATTTAGGACATACATGTACAATGACTGCCTTTGATTCAATGAATTTTGATTATTTTTACTAATAACATTTGTTTTTGATTGAATGGTGGAACACAACATTAAAATTTAACAATGGCAAATAAACAGAGAAATGACGTGTGGTCAAGTGAATGGTTGTATTTTATGACATTTCAAGGAGAGCAAAAAGTCATGCTATACTCTATTATGGGTCTAACGTACATACACTTTGTACAGTCTAGTAATAATTTTCTTGTCCCTCAAGGTGTAAGTGCGTCTCAGGCGTCCCGTCATTCTACTTGCCTGCATGATGATATCAGCACACGGTTGCTCTGAGGTACCTTGTTTGCGATTAAAAAATCATATTTATGTCAAAAGCTGACATTCATAAGTTTCCAAAAATGCATAAACGAAATTCCTCTCCCACTCAAGTTAGTAATCATTTTTTTGCAGCATATGTAGCACTTATGTATTGCCTATTCAAGGGATGTTGTAAATGGTTTGTGGAACAACACTTTCAGTAATAACCATAAATATCCTTTTGCGCATTTAATCCATTTTGAATTTCTAATTGCTCTTGATAACTTTAATTTTGATGTTGTGTTGTTCTAAAGACATTATCTGTTGTTTTTGGGAAAAGGAGAGACCAAAAAATTAACCTACGCAAGTATTTTTGCGGACCAGAAAGACACCTGAAGAGCATCCCAGATTTAGTGGAGAGTTGTTCTTTTATTAGCAAGATATTTGTGTGATGTTTGGCACTATTTTGTGCTATCTAAATTGTACAAATTGGACTCTCTAAATTGATGGCTGATCAAGGCACTGTTTTGAAAATGTCCCAAGTCAAGAAAGCCTTCCTCCAGGCATTAAAAACATCTAAAAATTCGACAAAATAATCTTGGAGCACCTTTGCTAGCACCTCACAAACACTTCAAACAAACATAGTGCCAATGAATTTGTATTTTATTGATCTCCAATCAATATAAAACATGAAACACATCTCAAGAAATATGGTTCATGATTGCCAACTCCCTTTAGTATTGCCCAATATACGAAATTGTCAATGGAAAGATGTCTAGAAAAAATGGTAATTCTGGCATTCATCTCATTGTCACAAAATTTTGAAGGTCATTTTCAACCCAATGATTGCACTGATTTGGAATTGATTAACGACACAAATATCACAAACACGTTTGCACACTAAAACATCAGTCTGTTTTCCTCGTTTCTATATTGCAGGGTCTTGTAGATCACCTAAAGCAAGTCCACAATGTCCAAAATAGTTTCAGTTTTGTAAGTTTCTGGTTGATAAGTTAAGTCATGAGATCTTTTCAGTGTTTTAGTGGGCCCTTTTTTGCCAATTGGACAGGTCCATCGTTTCTGTGAACGTGACTAAACATTTATTAGGAAACAGCATGGAACTTGGCATGATGTTATCCATTTTTCGCGACTCTGAAACTCAAATTTGGCCCTCTTAGGGCCAATAAAAATTCGCCCCAATATGCCAAACTTATCAAAATTGGATTTTTTTTGAGTCAGTGAGCAATTTGATAATTCGTCAGACAGAAGGGGACATTTTATCTGATATAATGGGCATATTTTCGTCCTCCGCAAACAACGCGTACCTCAGGTCTGGCTGGGACTAAGCGTGAGCAGTGTTCACGGACTATTATGTTATGATCAGGCCCACCAGATAGTTGTAAATTACATTTTACAATGTAATTACTAAAATCTGCGATTTTTGTCCAAAATTACATAAATGGGGAAAATTTTACATAAATATGGTTAAATTGCCTGTTTCAATGGAACTATTATGGAAAAAAAATTATGACAAAGTCAAGATAAAGAAGCAAGAATATACAGCGCAACACTTTTGTCACTAGGAATATTTAGTATATCATCAGGCCCACTAATCGGTTGCAAATGACATTTTACATGGTAGTTACAAAAATGTGCAATTTTTGTCCAAAACTACAAAAATTGGGAAAATTTGGGAAAAACAATTGGAAAATGCCTATTCTGTTGAGAATGATCTACAAAAAGGATGTCAAATCAAAATACAAATAGAGGCGATTAAATTTTTAACAATCATGACAAAATATAATTATTTTAGCATCTGTTCCTACCTAAGAAACAAAATTTAGATGATGCAAGTATGAAAAAGGTTAGTTTTTGAGGAAATATGTGACCAAATTACCAAAAAATTACCAAAATAACTACCAAAAAGTCCGATTTTGTTACATTTTTTTCTCAAAAAACTACCAAAAATAATACATTTTTCAGCGAAATTTTTTACATAAATTTGGTGGCCCTGGTTATGATTGAATATGATACCAGGGTCTCTTTCCATGACTACAATCTCAAGTTCCTGGCCTTTCAGGATATACTTGGGAGTGGTTTTTGGCCTCTTTCCAAACCTCATCATTTATCCACTTATCCTCTATATCCACTTATCCACTCCTCACTTATCCACATTGAAGGTCATTCCATTTTTCGAGGCCCATTCTTCAGCTGAAAATAGGGCTTAACCGAAACTGAAACCGAAACCAAAAGCAGCTAACAACAAAATTGCATAAATCCAAGACACCTTAAAAATCAAATTGCTAATATGTGCGATGTTAGGTAGTCGCAAATTTTGAAAAATCGGGAAACTCAAATTTCAGAGGTTTTTGGACGAATTTTTTTTGCGATTTTGTTGTCAAAGTCCATCCTTTACAGTGCCGGTCCATCACTACTGGACTCATATGTCATCTTGAGGTTGCAAGATAATCCCACTGATCTTCCAATCATCTGGAAATTTTATCATCTTTGTGGATGGAGTCCAATCTAGGCATGGCGGTGCTCTCTTGTGGTTGGTTAGCCATTGATGTCTTCTGATACTCAGGGAATAGGGAATACCAATATTCCCTGAACCTTTTTAGGAATCCTATGTTCCATTTCTTGCCCATCCATCTATTTTTATTGAATGATCTGAGAGGAAGATGAAAGGCTCAAAAGCATGCTGAACCAACACATAATTGACATAATTGACTTTAAGTAGTTCTCAGTTCAAGGATGAAGTCAAGCCTCTTTTTCTTTGAAGGGCAACACACGACCTATCCAAATTTTCTTTCTCAATCAGCTCTGTCCACTAAAACGTGACACTTGCAGATGGCAAGATGACCACAATGATAGGTAATTTCACAAGGTTTTTGAGTGGCATCTTCTTTGAAGCCCAATTCACAATGGTTACGCGTTTCTTAAGGTTGGTTCCCAACCAAAATTGATCATCATTGCACAATCCACTCCAAGAAGAGCTCAAAGAACACAATTTCTGTTTTTCAGAAGGTAGGAAATGTTGCCCTTCTCATCGAGTGGAGAATTCTCAAACTAAACCAGGGTTGACATGGGCAAAAGAGACATTGTTAGAAAAGATTATTGATTCAAGGAAATATTTCAATAACTTTAAAATTCTAAATCGTTTTACAAAATCTAATCCAATGAGCTTTGTTTATGGAGAGAAAGGAATAGATTGTAAAAACATGTTTGAGTGGCGTCCCTGACTGACTTCTCTATTCCTCGCGAATGAATCTTGAATTTCCCTCAACCTAGAATTAATGACGGATCAGTGATCATTCACCTCAAGATAGATAAGATAATAGAATTCATAATAGAATTGATAACGTCATGGACACTGCTCTGACATTCGTCCTCTAGTACAGTGGTTCTGGATCTAGACAATGCAGCTTGCGTCATCTAGATCACTCACTAGTCAAGGATCTCCGTACTGTCGCGGCGGTCTGCCTGCTTAGCTAGAACTGAGAAGTCTGGAGTTGTTCTGTGTGTAGGAATCAGAATGACGAGGAATATCGAGAGAGTCGGAACCATTGTATAGTAATCTTGGAACCTATCGATAATCACTACAACTCCCCTTTCATGATATGCAATTTAGGATTTTAGAGAAAACTAACATTCGCTTCAACTAGATGGCTCTTACATGATTTAGCATGCCCTTAACAAATCCTACTAGGGTGCCCTCTCTTGTTCTCAAAATGAACAACTCTGCCGTCGGAGCAAGCCCTCTGAAGGAAGCAAAGTTAAGCTTCAATCAAAGAGAAAAATGACAATCAGCGCCATCTTGAGATAGAAGCATTTGTGGGCGCTTCTGGTAAATATTTAGCCTCAATTTGTGATTAATCAGTGAGACCTTATACTTTTTGAACACATTATTATTGTAGCTGAGCTCCAAAAGACTCGAAATATGAAGAAATATCCATTTTAAGATGGAAGCTGCAATTTTGGTAACAAATCAAAAATGAGGATAGATCTGAAATCAAGGGACTTTGCCCCTGTTTTGGCTCCATCTAGTGGCAATTTTTGTAACCTTCAGTTAACATTCTTCATAGGGCAAGGAATAGGGACGAACTTAGAAAAATGAATCAAAATATTGCGTTTCATTTGTGTCGATTTCGAAAAAGGGAAAAAAGACGGCATATTTTAGGGGCATATTTTACATTATTTTCATATTAAGGGAAGATGGTTTAGCGCAGTTGGTTAACGTGCGACCGAGCTATGCTCGGGTTCATGGGTTCGATCCCAGGTCTTCCCCCCACCCCACCCACCATTTGTATAGTGGATATTCCCCTCGAATGGCGCCTCCCAACCCCAGAATGGGCCTCATGACTACCAGTATATCAATCACACATATTGTATATATCTAATGAGATTGTGCATATTGTCTCGCAATAAACATTATTATTCTTTAATTTCGAAATTTTACAAAAAGCGAGATGTCATTGGAGTCAAAGTTTCAGATTTTAAACAAATGTGTAAGCAATTACACTGTAATTGGGCATTGCTCCTTTCCTGAAGAAGTCTAAGGAGCAAGTGAGCTAGAGCAACAAGGAGAGCGAGCAATTCGCAAAAGGCGAGGAGGAGGTCTCTAATCGGACGAAGCAGAGACGAACAAAACCTAGGTTAGGTTAGGTTAGCCTAACTTGACCTAACTTTTGTTCGAGATGAAATATCAAGGAGTAGATGATGAATTTGAGTGACTCTTAAACAAGTTCAATTTAGAAGGTCATTCTAAACAAGAACTTCGTAAAAAATGCACTTTTAAAGATTATTTGACAAATGCCAGTATTTGCGACAAAAAATAACTTTAAATTTTTGATCGTTAATTTTTTTTCCAAAGCTTTGACACAAGGGACATTGAGTTTGGAGACACAGATAAAAATGGCAAAGGCACCTGAAGAAGTTTAACTAAACTTGAATGTATTGAATTTGAATTTAGCAGGACTGAATCCAGTCAGATCATCTGACAGGATTGACATGACATTAGTAAAGGATTAAGCTAAAATGGATAAAGATCATGAATTGAGGTACAGTGGATTAAGATCAGGGATGAAGGGAAAGTGGGTGAAGATTATGGATGAAGGTAAAGTGGATTAAGATCAGGGATGAAGGGAAAGTGAGTGAAGATCAGGGATGAGGGGAAAGTGAGTAAAGATCAGGGATCAAGGGAAAGTGAGAAGTTGAACCCTTGAACAGTGACAAGTTTCCACCATTCGCGCAAAGCGCGACCCCTTAACAGTGAAACGTGGCCGCCATGGACACTATACTTTGTCAATTTCCTAACTTTGGACCCGGTTCACGGCTTCCACATGGACCAGAGACAAAAACCGTCTTTACCACTCTTACTTCGAAAAATATTTCCAATAAAATTCCCCAACCACTTTTTTTGAATCTTTTTCACGACACACCTTCCTGGCGCGAACCGTCACACCCATTGGCGCGAAGCGCCGCCGCCGGGGCTAAGATGGCGAAGCCAACAAGTTAAGTAAAAGCAAGACGATTGGGTTGATTACGGCTTCGTGTATTTGGTTCGTCTTGGAAGTAGAGGTTCTTCAATGGGATTGGAAATCATATCATCTTCTTGACGTGGAAAAATATGAAGAAATCGGCGATTCCTCCAAGATTTTGTCCCATTATTCGTTTTTCGTTATCGTTTCTTCTAGTTATTCGTTTCGAACACCCAGACATAATTTTGGAGGATTTCATCAAACTCGCTGAAGCAGATAAAGGTTATGGTGAATTGCAAAGTGCAGTTTTAAATAATTCCGTCTCCAAAACAAAATCCGGATATGTGTCTCCATTTAAAAAGCTTTCCCACGAACTTTCAATTCAAGATGTGTTGATCATTCGAGCAAGGCAGATCGTTATTCCCCCTTTTGCAGTCCAAGGTGTTCTCAAGAAAGTGCATGCTAGCCATCAAGGAGCCAAGAAGACGAAAAGGCGAGCCAGACAAATTATGTACTGGCCAGGTTTTTTCCGATATCGCCAACGCTGTTGCAGCATATTACTAGTTTTTTCCCCAATCCCCTGGTTTTTTCGTCCATCCCATCAACCCGAATCCCTGGTGCAAGATGGTTTAACAACTGGTCCATTCCAAGTTGTCACTGCCGATCTTTTCTCGTTTGATTGACACGAATATCTTGTTTGAAATGACAGATTGTCGGGATATCCTTTGGTTGTGAAATATATTTCGTCACCGAGCTCATCTGCATTGATGAAGGATTTTTTTTTTCAATTTTTTTCGATGTTCGGGGAACCCAATATTCTTCGGACGGATGCCCACATTGTGATGCCCACAATTTGCTTCTAACATGTTCACTTAATTTCTTGTGGAATGGGAATTGTCATGGAAACCTTCATCCTCATATTACCCGCAGAGTAACGGTCATGCCGAAGTCATGGTTAAATCCATGAAATATATCTTGGCCAAAACTTGCGGCGATGCATGTAAATTCGGAGGTATTTGGTAAAGCCATGTTGGAATTTCGCAATAAGCCTTTGAGTGATGCTTTATCACCAGCTCAACGTGTATTTGGTCATCCTTTGCGATCTCGGATCCCAACATTAGAAGATATTCTTCGTAATCCTCCAACAAATGAATTAACTCAAGCACAGTTAAAACGACAAAGTAACCTTGAATCCAGGAAGGCACTAATATGCGATCAATGTCTCAGGATTAATCTCATCCACAATCTCCAAATCCGGATTGGACACAGGTGCACGAGAAAGTGCATCGGGGATCAAGTGTTGGATACCTTTTTTCCATTCGACTTGAAAGTTGTATCCCATGAGACGTGTTCGATAATTTAACACTCTAGGGTTTTCAATTTCGGCCAGAGTCTGGCAATTAAAAATTGGCAACAAATTACTGTTTGCAGATCTATACAACCCTTGAATAGTGGATTGATCAGGAATAGTATTTAAAAATTTGTCTACTCCTGCCTTATGCTGTTAAAGGATGAACTCCTACATACTCCCGACAAAGATTGAACAATGAAGGAGCCCAAAAAAGAAGACAGGAGGACTTTATTGTTCAAACTAGCCTCGATTCCCTTGGATTTGGAGGTGCTCTCAGAATGCACGTAAAACCTCTACGATCGCTTACAACTGATCTCAAAGCCTGGTTTAAGACAGAGCCCATGAATGCTCTTGAAAACATGCAGTATCAGATTCCTTTCTTCTCTGAATAGACGAGATGACGCCGAGCTTTAGAACGGAAAGTCTTTGACGATCATCTCACAACCTTTCACGATTCTGCACTGTTTGCCCCAGACTGTACAATCTTCATTGTTCGTAACGTAAAAAGCAGGAAATTGACATTTGCGGGGGCTTTTAACCTACTTGTAAGCATCCTTTTGTCATAAAAAAAAGAACAAATCTAGTTAAACCAGTCCGGCTGGCAATGTAAAGCTCACATGCTTAATTTCAATTTGATAGACTGAAACTTGTTGCATTTAGAGTAATTTGAAGCGTTGAGCATAGCGCGCTCTTCCCATTGAACATTTGCACCTACAATCGTCCAAAAGGACGATTGTAGGGTCAATTTTTCTCTCGTTTCCGCGCGTATGTATTGCGACTGTAGCAAATTTCAAACCATTGTTTCTTCTGAATGGAGGAACGTATGATGCTGAAATTAAGCAAACAACATCCTGAAACGCCTGTCGTATCAATCTTATCAAAATAAAATCGTTTACTTGAAAGGAATTCGATTTATAAAAAATCCAGAACTGAACGCCTGAGCCGAGGCTTCCATGTCTTACGATTTCCTTGGTTCACTCGATGTACAGTCTCAGGCTACTCGCGCCAAACGCTCAAAAAGAGGGAGGTCAGCTGTTGAGTTAACCTCTCAATTGGGTCTCGGCCTCGTGATGTCATGTGATGACGTGGACAGCCGGTCACATGACCTCAACAGAAAAAGTAGGACATTGTTCTGAATTCAATGCTATGATTTCTGACAAAAACTGGTTTATCTCTTTAAATTGTGTTGTTCAAAGTTTAATGGCTAAGTTAAAAAGTACCAATGTGGTTTGGTTGAATTTTTGAAATTGCTAACTCTCAATTCTAATCCAAATTAGGCAGTCAAATATTCAAGAAAATGATTTGAATAATTTCTGAGAGAGATAGGTTGTCAATTCCAGTCAGAGTTGGGTAAATTTTTGATGAAATGTAATAAATTACAAATAAAATTGCTTCCTCAAAAAATCTTATTCATTACAATAACACTGTCTGGAAAATTAATCGACTTCAATGGACTTCAAAATTATGGGGATCAATTAAACATTTATTTTGTTGCACTTTTTGGCAAAATTCTATAGACTCTTTCGTCAATATTGAATTTTGATCTATTTTCAGTTATATGCTTAAGTGGGTTTGATTTTATTCATTTTCTTTTGAAACAAAAGCATTTTAGGATGGTTTTCTTACTTTGTTTAAAAACTGTTTTGTTTATTGGTTTTTTCACTTGCCATTTTAATACTTGAGAAATGCTAATCAAAATTTATAATGACACACATTTTTGTCCTGAAATACTATGACAGTAACTTATTGATTAGTTGATGTTTCAGGATCAGTTTTCTTTTTTTTATTGAAGAGACATTCTGTTTAAGCCCAAGTTGCTACATTGTAGCTCTCTCATTCCTGTGAGTAATGAAACATCTTTGGACCTGCTCGACCTTTTGCAAACCTGCCGAACTCATTGGAGCCCTAATGGGGGAATATATTCAAGATGCATTCATATTCAAGATGCGGTTAAACAATCGAGTTGTCATGTCATCGTATAGCATCGTAATCCCATCTTTGGACTTGAAAGTGCAATAGATCCAGCCGCACGTTTGAAATGCCTTCCCCACTTTCAACTGGATATGCTCATCAAACTTTCCATCATCTTGGATGAAAACTCCAAAATCCCTCATGGACGATACCTGCATAATACCACAACCTCCAATGTCTTTGAGCGGAAAATCTAATTTTGACGCCCCATACGTTATTGTGCGGAATTTCATCCCGTTTAGCAACCCAAGAGTAGACTTTCTCCAAGCCATCAAATAGACTTTTTGAACCCTGACCATTCCTTCAACAAATTAATTTTGTATCATTAGCATATGCAGTAATACTGGCTTTTGTACTAAACATCTGGAGAGGAGCAAAAAAGAGAATAAACACGAGCGGACCTAAATCGAACCTTCTGGAACACCTGACTTGACATCATACATGCCCCTCCTTCACCCTTCATCCTTCAACCTTAACCATTTGATTCCTTTCACTCATGAAACTACCAATCCAATTCAGGACCTTACCCTGGATCCCAAGCTCTTCGAGTTGATTTACTCAAATCTACCATGATCTACCATGATCTTACCTTATCAAAGGCCTTGGCAAAGTCAAGATACACTGCATCAACTGACTCATGATTAGGGTTGAATATTTTAGGTTAACTTTTTCGGCAAATTATGACATACTTAGGTTGCTCAAAATTACATGTTAGGTTTTTTGGTTGACTAGATTATAGCTTTTACAGATGTTTTTCAGACCAAAATTAGGCCTTTTATTTATTG
>JAAGOF010000338.1:56408-78235 GCA_010645155.1 Tigriopus japonicus
TGGCAGAATGTGGCGTTTTGTGACTTCAAAAATGGCTGTGAGCGCCCGTGATTGGCGCTATTTCAAACAACCTTTGGCAATGTCGGCCTGAAACCACTTGGTGGATTCGGCACGTTGATGGGATGAAAATCATTGTGGCTCCCACTCCTCTTCTTTCTTTCTTCCGTTTTTTAGGACACTGGGCCTTATTGTCCAAATGACATGAGGATAAGAAAAAAAGTTAATATTAGGTTGAAAACTTAGTTTTAGGTAAAACTTGCCCAAAAAGGCGAGAAAAAAGTTGATTTAGGTTGAAAACTTAGTATTAGGTTAAAACTGCCCAAAATTGGTGTTTTAGGTTAAACCTAGATTTTTAGGTAAAACCTAAAATATTCAACCCTTATCATCACTCTGGACCCATTGTGCCTTGTGTAAGCAGACTATTGAGCAAAAGTCAGCAAAAACTCGTATGTTTGTTAGGGACAAAACAAAATCGTCCTGATCTTAATTAGATCGAAATTTTTGTCCCAGACCTTACAAGTCCCATCTGGCACGACGGCAATTTTCTAGCGCGTATCGGGCCTAAAATTTGGCCACACTGTAGATTAGAGCAGCAGTAGCTCGAATTGGGAAAGCTCAGGAACCTCTCACCACAGGACTCAAACTTTAGCTAACAGGTAGCCCAAAAAGACCCTTAAAACGGTGCGGCTCAACAATGAACTTGAACTTAAGTGCCAAAAGACGATAATGTCAAGAACGCTCCTTTTTCTGCCATTTATTTTAATAATGATGCTTTCTGTTCTCAGGAATTAGTCAAACATGAGCTTCTTCAGACCAATGCCTCGCACAAAACCGAGAATAAAGGTACGTATAACTTGAATACAATAAAAACAACTTCAGACTTCGGGTTCAATGAAACTCAGATCAAGTTTCATGAAAATTGGGCGTCTTTTTGGAAAATTGGTTACATTATTAACAAAGAAACTGACAGCCAAAATATGCACACTCTTCCCCATAAAAACTTCACATTTAGTCAACATTTTATCGTCTGAAATGCTTGAAATCCATTAGATGCCAAATATTAACATTTTTACAGGCCAAACCGAGAGGAAGCACAAGGTTGAACAATTTTTTCATCAACTTAAAGTTGAGTTGTTGATGATTCGCTCTGAATCGTTATTTATGCAGAATGCAGGAAAGAACACTTTACTTTCATAGAGCACTATATTCTTCACTTTGATGGTGTTGTTAGGAACTAATAATCTGAAACCATTGGTATTTCAGGGTAAGTTAGATAGGGTTGATAATGAGTGGTGAACGTGATTTACCCAAGAGTGGGTTGCATTTAATTATCTCTAAGAGACAGATACACATACCAGAATGATGTCTACATAGACAATTCATCCACTGATTTAGTATAAAATATTGAATATTGAGTCCTAATCACTCCCCTATCGTTCCTTCTTGGGTCCGCTTTGGGCTCTCAAAAACAATAGCCAACAACTGTCGTCGCATCCTCTTCTGTAAGTGTATTATCTATGGATAGCTTCAGCAGCAAGTCCGTTGTATATGGAGAGTTGTGGCTGGCATAGATTGAGAGATCTCTAGGCCAACCATCCAACCAACCATTACCACTATCATCCGGACCCAAGTTAGAGAAGCTGGTCGGCCAGCCCATTCACTCACTCACCCACCCACCAATTAGCCACCCCATTCGGTGCTTCCGATCCACACATCCGCGCTTCTAACCAAACGCTAATTCCAACGCCCGCCCTGCGCCCTGGCCCGTTGAAACTCAAAACCTCCTGCCTTTGGTTGATCCCAAGCCCTGACTCAAAGCACGAGCCAATCAACATGTCGTCGTCGTCGTCCCCTGAGCGTGGTGTGAAGAACTGCATTCAAAAGCCCGTGTCCGTGGCGTCTTCAATCTTGGCCGCCTCCTCGTCTTCTTCCTCCTCGTCATCCTGTTCCTCTCCAACGCCTTCAACAATCGTGTCGCCATCAGCATCAACAACGTCAACCGTCACAATTTCAACCCCGACCACCAAAGTTTTGGTGGCCTCATTGACTCCCAAACCTCAAGTTGACGTTGGTTTTGGGGTGAGCTCCCTTGAGGTCACGACGAGGCCAGGTGGAGCCATCGCCTTGAGAAGTTCCCTTCTTTCCAAACCCAAGTTCAATGTGACGCAAGCTATTAACGCCAAGGAAAAGAGTTTATCCTCGGTAGATTTGAGTCAATTTTCGAATGAGCACTCTTCATCCGATGGCAACCCTTCGATTTCCCTCAACGAGTATTGTGTCGAGTCTCTTGCCCAGGTCAGCCACCCATCGCCAGATGCTTGTTTCTCCGTGTCGTCCACAACAAAAGCTACAACCTCGATACCTGGTTTTCTTCCCTTGGACAATGGAGGGAGAGATGAGGGAAAGGGAATAAATCCTAAGCTATCTGGCCAAGCTTTGCTCTTTTCCTCATCCGCTGGCCATCCCGGACAAATTGGTAAGACCTTGACTACCTCGAAATCCGGCGCTACCGCAACCGCTGCCGTCCCGGACACGATTGAAAAAGCCACAAAAACGACGACCACCAAGGGATTTGTATTTGGGGAAAACTTAGGCGACCGGGCTGAAAACTTCACCTTTTCATACACCGGTGAAAAATGTAATGAAAAAGCCGCAAAATTATTGGAACCCAGTAGCCTTGAAGAAAAAAGCATTTTCCAATCTAGTTTCCAAAGCACCAACTCCTGGACTCGAGGAAATTCCCCAACTTTGTCATATGTGTCGCTAAATTCAACTAATAATTCAAAATCAAGTCCCATTTCGGAAATACCAAACCAATCGACCAATGGCTCAACAATCGCAACAAAAAGCTTGAATGAATCCGCAGCAGAGTATTGTCAAAATCAAGCTGCAGTGAAGAGGAAATTTGACGAGGTTACGCCTGTGACTGGAGAAGAAGAGGAAGTGAATGTGAACCAATTTCAGGCAAAGTTATATGTTTTTGAGAAAAGCTCTGGATCTTGGGTGGAAAAGGGAAGAGGAATCCTTAGGTTGAACGATGTTCAAGATAAAAGTCAGTCCAGACTGGTCATGAGAACTTCGGGCTCTTTGAGAGTGATATTGAATACGCAAGTTTATCCTGAAATGTCCGTGGAGCGTCCGTCTGAAAAGAGCGTAAGATTTACCGGATTGCATGAGGGCAATGTGCGAATCTACTTAATTTCCGGGGCACCACGTGACATTCAATTATTTTTTGAAGAGCTTGCCATGCGCAAGAAACGAAGTGTTATTATGAGGGACAATAATACATCAAATGACGAAAGCCTAAATGCTAACTCCAAAAAGATGAAGAAATCAATTTGAAATGACTCTCGTCACTCCTTGAAATATACGTTCCAAACTTAACATTTTTCATACGGAAAGTGGGTCTTGGTTCCTTACTTATTGAATATGTTGGATGATCATGACAAAGATTTTAAGCCATTGAATCTTAATAATTGCTCCTGGGTTTCATTGTTCTTGTGCAAGGTCAAATGATAATGACATGAACCATTCTTAGGCTGTTAAAGTAAGTGGTCATGATTTCTATTTTGCGGTAAGGTCAGCTCCACCAGAGACGGCTTGGCCACACTTCCAGTGAGGGAGACTCGCAGCCCTACGAGGGACTCTTGCGGCGCAACTCGGAAGTTGAAACCGAAAAACGGGTATTGTGCGCATGAACAAGCAAGACCACTGAGCTCAAATCGACTATGTCCATCTCGGTTCCAAATTTGAAAGTAATCCTCAATAGATGGCGGTGCTGACCATCAAATGATTAATGATGGGAAGCAAGCTGCAGCTTGAAGAGGAGTTTGGGCCAAGCAACAGTTTTCAGCTGTACTTGAAAGCTTGCAAGCAGTTTCAAGCACCTTCACCCGATGTCAGGCTTGCCAATTAAAATTCAATTTGTTGGCCACCGGAAATGGATTAAAATAGTTTGCACTCAGGTTTAACGAAGCATGCTTCATATAGTCCCTAAGAAGGCAAATATCTTGAAAAATCTAAAAAATGTGGCAAATTCTGCAACAGCATAGGAGTTTCTGCTTCTATTTTTAGATCAGGCAAAAAGGACAACAAATAGCTTGGCAACCCTACTATTCACCATAGGTCCTCTGAGCCCGGTGGCTTGAATGCTTGGTTTAGTTTGAGGTAGCTGAAATGGAAACAAGCCCAGCTTAAAAATTGAAGTGCTTGATAGCTTGGGAAATCCCATCAGTAGTAATTACTCCCATGACGTTGAGCTCTAGAACGGAAAGTGTTGACGATCCTCTCACAACCTTTCACGGTTCTGCGCCGTTTGCCTAGGAGGTACAATCTTCATTGTTCGTAGCGTAAAAAAACAGGAAATCGACATTTGAGGAGGCTTTTAGCCTACTTATAAGCATCCTTTTGTTGCAAAATAAAAAAGAAAGGCAAAGGGCTAACTCCATAGAATCGGTTTGGTGTTTTGGAGGAGGTCCAAAAAGAAGAAGAAATCCGAAATTTAATCCAACTTTGTCCATCTCAGAGGACAGGTCTTGACACATTTTCTCATTCTTCATTAATACCAGGACCAAAAGGCGATTTTTAATACTGCAGATTTCCACTAAATAGGATGACTTGTGTAGCCTTTTTCTCATTCATAAGCAATTTTTCAAAAATCGGTGTTTAAAGTGGGTTTTATGTAATTCTATATCTTTCACTTTTGGTGTTACAACATACAAAAAATGGATTTTTTCCATTTAAATTAAATTTTTAAAGACTTATATGCTTTGAGAATTTGGGTGTTTAAATGTCCAGAGATACTTTCCGCTTCTTTGGGTCAAAAATGGACTGCCTCAGCTCAAATATCGCCGATTTTATTTTAACATTTGAAAAAAAAACTGAATTTAGTAGATTATTAGGATGATCAAGTGTAATATGGATCTGTCTGAAAAACTTGAAAAACTGAAAGAGGGTTATTTTAGTACCAGGTAGCTCTGGCATGGGTGTCAAATATGAGTATTGTTTAGATTTAATCCTCAATAATAAAATATGTCAATGTTTCATGGATGAGGAAATCAATGGTAAACTAAGTAATTCCTGCAGAAATGAGCAATAAATTGGAAAAGCTTCCAGTGCAGTGATATAGGCCAATCTCGACCATATTCATGCTTTAGTACGAGTTTAGAACAAGATTAATGCCAAAACAAGGTGAATAAATCCATTTCTAGAATTCAATAGTAAAACTAGAAAATTTACTCATCAATGTTTTATGTTTCCATTTATTTATTACGTAACTGATTATTCAAAAAAAGGATCACATTTTTATATTTTCACCTTAAGGTACATGAAATGTTAAACATGCCGACTCGATTAGATCCAAAGGCTGGAGGTTCTTTTCTGCGCTCACTAACTCATTCGGTTTAATACTTAAAGGTAAGCAAATCAATGAAGGTTTTGAGAACAGATCATAATTTGGAAGCATAAATCATTTTAGCATTTCTTCATCATTTTTGTCCCAATGTCGTCTTTGTAACTGCTTTGAGTTTTCGAACATCATCATTGATGTCAATGGCTTGGGCTTCTTGGGAGCTTCTCAGTACCACTTAAGGCTTTTAAAAAGACCAAAAGAACTTTGAGAATCTTCATCAGACTTTGAAGGGCAATAGGTGGTTAATTGGGAAGCTGGGTGGTCCATTGACACTTCATAAACTGGACTTTCTTTGACGTTACCCTTGGTTCCACCGACAAAACAGCTAAACAGATTCTTCTTTCAATGTTCAGGTTGGTTTATCAATTCCTACTTTCTTGCCCAGCTCTGATATTCATTCACTTGGATCTTTTAGAACTCTTAGCTTGCCCCTTTGGTAACTAGTTTGGTGAAACCACTCATTCAATAATGTGCAGAATCCGATTTCCACTACTTCCTGCGTCGTTTGATTGTTCTGGCACTTGACACGAAGCCTTCAGATGTTTTCGATGGGATGGGGTATTTTCTTGCTTTTTTTTACCTCTATCACGTTAATTACCGAGGATTTGAAGCAAAAACTCTCCGTTCATAGAAATGAGTTCACTCCATACGACTCCTCAGGCTGCTCGCGCCAAACACCCAGAAAGAGGGAGGGCAGCTGTTGAGTTAACCTCTCTATAGCTTTGACGAAGGAGGACGGTATTACGTCATTTAGTACGGTATTACGTTACATAGTTTAGTTTATCTTCTTGCTTTGACCTGCTGACGAAAAAGAGACAGGAACACTGCTTCTCTTGAGGAGATTCATGTCGGAATTGATTTCTTTTAAGTCGATATAAAGGCCGAAGTAACTAACCTAATTTTTTAATTGCATGATCAAAACTACTTTTCTTTGGTGCACTAAAAAAATGCTAGTGATAGGTTGACCTAATAAAAACACTAGCTCATTGTAACACAACACAAGTCCGCATGAAACCCTACGGTGCATCGTCCAGCCCAATCATGCCAATGGCGTCTGATCTGAGGTTCTAAAACTGACCGCGAGAGGCGCAACATATGGAGTCGACAGAGTTAAACTACAACGGCTTTCTATGTGATTTTCAAAGGCGCTATTTTTTCTAAATAAGGTTGTTTTGGTATAGTACATTTTCTAATATGTAGCAAGGGGACACATTTGACGTATCCCACTTGTTTTGAGTTATTTTTGTTGGTTTTGACTTCAATTTGAGGACTTCAGGATCGCTTGTTCCTTTCTAGGTTGAGAGAATCTGTGTGTTTTGCTGAGGATGCGCAATTCTTGTGGTCTTGACCCTTGAGTTGGTGTCACCAGGGTGATCTTGTTATTCATGGCGGTCCTGTTGTAATCATATTACTAAAATTCTAAATCAGATTCATAAAGCGTTTAAGCTCTCTAAGTATTATTTCTTATTTCTGTGAGCATGGCTTTATTTCTCGCTTTTTAAAAGTCTTAAATGACCATTTTTAGACCACGATTCGTTCATTTTCAGTTCTCTGTTAAGTTACAACCTTACGAAAATGTTGCAAGAAAATGTCAAATAAGAAACTGTATCATAAAGAAGAATGTTATGACAACTAAACAACAGCTAAGAATGTATCCCTTGGGATTTTACTCGGATACGTATTCCAAGTGGAACGGTTGAGAAAATAAGCCTCACCAAATTTGGCCACCTTGCCAAAAAAAAGAAGAAAAAGAAGAAAAAGATCGGCGACATTTCCAACTCTGAAAGAAATTCCAACCATAAGAGAGAACCAGACTTTAGAGCAAGAAGAAAAAAACGTCATTGTGAATTTCATTTTGGGCCATGGTCAACACATGTGCGGTTCCGTTGTGTAAAAATCCGGGTACAATCTAGTTTCCCAAGGACCCATTTTTTCGAAAAGCATGGTGCATTGCAATAAGGCGTTGCCATGAAACCAGAAAAACATTGTGGAAGCCATCTTACTACCACAAGCTATGCCGGACCCATTTCAAGACAACAGACTTCGCACCTACGACAGTCTATCGATTGGGTGCGTCTACAAATCGAAATAGGTTTCGACTCAATAAAGATGCGATTCCTTCGATCTTTTCATGGTCTAAAAAACCCGCATCAAGGACAAAAGCAGATCAACGCTCTCAAACTATTGATTTTGAACAAGCTGAAACTGTTCCTGGTGGCCCCCCGAAACGTGAAATAACTCGTGTTGTCCTTGAACCCGTTCAAGTCGTTGCTCTTGAAAAAAAAACAACCCGTCGACACTAGTGTTCAGGGCAACACAATTCAGAATACCCCTGAAGCCTATCGAAACGATCTCTCTGATCACAACCTTGAACAAGTCGTCTATGACCCTACAACTAATTGCCAAGATGGTGCAGGATGGAATGACCATGTAGATGACCAAAGTCAGCTCGAAGTTATTAATGTGTGCCTTGACCAAAACCAAGCAACTCATGGTAAACATGAACAGAGTACTCAAGACAACGGCCATGGTCATGATGGCACACTGGTTAATGGCTTAGGATATTATCACGGCATGGATGTCTGTCATGGCCAAAACTACACGGTTTATGCCGTTTGCGAACAAGTCGACACAAAAGACGGGAACCATGACCAAAATGACAAATTCCATGATGCTCGCGGAGAAGCTGCCCCAGTTGCTGGCATTCCAGGCTACCAACACAAATTTGATTCAGACAAAAAAGATGCCTCTAAAGAAACTCCATTGCCTCGATTGATACCTGAACAAAACGACGTTTTGGGTAAAAGTAACCTTGAAACCCAAAAAGGTTGTCGTTTATCACTTGAACGGTTCAGAAACATCCCAGAAGGAATCAATCACTACACGGGATTTCGGAATTATGATCACTTCCTTTACTTCTTTAGATGCTTGGGACCAGCTAGCTATCATCTTAATTACAAGTCAACGTTAACCCCGGAGAACGAGTGTTTCCTCACTCTAATCAAATTAAGGAAAGGGAGTGACAACATTGACCTTGGTTTCTTGTTTGATCTTCCTAGGCTTGTGGTGGGAAAAACTTTTCGAACTTGGATATCGTTTATGTACCTGCAATTAAAAGAACTGAACTTGTGGATACCAAAAGAAACTATCCAGAATTTTATGCCTTCTGGTTTTCAGTCATTATATCCCAGCACTAGAGTGATACTGGACGCCACTGAATTTCCCATTGACAAGCCCCAAAATGTGAAAACTCAAATTGGAACGTGGTCCTCCTATAAGAACAAAAACACCCTCAAAACTATGGTGGGAATTTCCCCATCCGGATGTGTTACTTATATTTCGCCATTATATGGAGGCGCAACGAGCGACAGACAAGTCATGGAACGCTCGTCTCACCTTTTGGCACGAGAGTTTGACAATGACGATAGTATCATGGCGGATCGTGGAATAATGGTGCAGGACCTTTTTGCTAACCAAAATCTATTGGTAAACACCCTTACCATGCTTAAAGGAAAGAGCCAACTAGATCCCCATGATGTCGTGAAAGATAGACGTTGTTCGTCAAAGCGAGTCTAGCGACCCTTACTAGAGACTGGCCGTCGTAGGCTAACACACGGTGCCGATGATTCCCGCTGGTGATTGATCACTAGTACTGATGGGGTCAATCATAGATTGGATTGGGAAAATTGATAATTGAACCAATTTTAGCCCTGATTGGAGAGATTGGTGATTGGATTGAGATTTTCAACCCGGTCCTTCAACAAACAGCATTGCCAAAATGACGAGAGAAATTGTAACGACACAAATGTGCCAATAATTAAAAGGATGAACCTAGAAACCATTCAGTGGATGTCCTACATGTTTGACTCTTGCCATATACACTGCCCAATTCCCATCAACGATGTATTTCTATAAGTTTTAAATGATGACTGTTATTGTTTGGTCCTGTTTAGTATTTTTTGGCAAGCCCTTCCGGCATGTAAATCCTCTCGTCTTAAGTGATGCTGAAAACAATTGATCTGTGGCCAGATTTTCAAAACTAGGGCACATTGTCATAAAGAATTCTTCAAAAATATATACCACAGACATATTCAATCCAATACAATCAAAGTTATGTATGAGAACATTCCATGTATTTGATGTTGTGATCTCTTGAGGACGGGAAAAAGTTGAACTAATGAAAAAAAAATCAAAACTTGTTTGCAGTCTGCAAAAGCAAAAATTGATAAAAAAAAAATTCTAGAAAATGCGAAAATAAATTCAGATTTAGTTGTAAAGCCAACAAATTTTTCTTTGAGCCAAAACTGCCAAAAATGAATAAAGCTCCTGCCCAGGATAATTATATTCAACATTGCCTTTCATGGAATTGGCAGAATTTTGATCACAGTTTTGAAACAATAGTGAGACTGGCTTGGCCTCCCTGATGTGATGCCAACACAGACTCATCTAGCTTTAGATGTGACCATGACAAAGAAGACATGAAATTTTATCATATCGAGACAAGACATTTAGCCAATGAAATTCAATTTAGGTTAGAGTCCCCTATAGACAATTTGATAACTCGTTCATGTTTCACCAATAATGACTTGAAAATACTTGAACATTTCTAACTTCATCATTGGAATATCGAGGAAAACAATTTCACAATGTACCACCCAGTCACACTGTGAAAAACCTTTGAAGAAGTATTGTTCTCGATGTGCTCGTGGAGAACCACCCCTATCACGCCCATTGCGTTGTTGCGAACTGGTTCAATTGGATTTGCAAACAGGACGGGGAAGAGGAAATTGGGTACCAAAAGAAACGCAAAATGCAAAAAGACGGCTGTCAAACTTCCATTTTCGAATCCCACAATTATCAAGAACACGAGGAACATGCCAATATAAATGGTGAACCAGAAAGCGTCTTGAAAAGAACCTATGCATACTGGCGAATAACATCTTGGACCCAAAATCCCATGTGTTTGCCACCATATCTCAGTGATCAATAATGTCCAACCAATAACTTGTAATACACATGGACTTTAATGAAAAGTCAGTGAAAAGGATATGGACCTTAATCCACTCGCAAAATCCTCTTGAAAAAGAATTAAGAACCACATTTCCCCCGGAAACTCTCCCACGGACCAAAACGTTTCATTGCGCTCATCGATTACTTTACTTTAACAACCAAAATCGACAATATCATATCTATTCTTGGATTATCATGAAAAGGAGCGAAGTCCAATTTAAAGCTCTGCAAGATTTCTACAGTTTCAGAGTTGTAACAAATTGGAACTCTCTGATGTGCCCAATCTGTGACGGAATTCAAATGATAAGTCTCCCTGCTATTACTAATCCCCTGTGGTTATTGGACCTCTGAATTAAAGTTCAATTGAGAAAATGTACACTAATTAGTGATTATATTGCATGTATTGGGACCACTGATGTTGTATGAACATTTGCATATGTCAACCGAATTTAACGTATTTCTATTTCCTCTTCCCGTACTCTTTATACAGCACAAGGTGTTTGGAGTGGACAAACAATAAATAACATTTCAGGCTCGAATTTGCAAAATATTTTCACCATGTTTAACTAAATTAGACATAAATGATATTTATGTCTAAATTTTGATGTTTAAGAGAAAACATAAATGATAAATGAAGAGGGGATGAACAGACTGCACGAATGCAATTTGGGACTATTTTGTGGGAACCATGGGCTTCATTTTGAGGGTGTTGACTTGAAGGTTATTGTCAAGGCAATCACCTTGCAAAATGTTGATGCTATTTAGCGGTCCTTTGCTGAAATTGATGAAAACAAACAGGTTGTCTACACATTGAAAATATTGAATTCCTTTATCATTAATGGTGGGGCCTTGGTGACCTGGGCCTTTCGGCAGGTCAGAGACACAAAGGATAAGCAGTAGTGGATCCTTCATCATGAGATTGTGTTCTATTGAAACCTCAAATTTGTTAGTTTGAAAAGTACAACACACAATTAATGATATTGTTGTATGCACTAACTTGCTTAACACCCTTCAATTTGCAAGGGTAAAACTGCTCAAGCTGTCTAGCCTTATGAACCATAATGTAAGAACTTAGTTGGGTGTTGGGTAAATGACGAGTTCTCATGTAGTTGGAACTTAATTTCTATATGCATATAGTATCCCCTTAGTCATTACAAATGCATTTTTGGGCAATTTCATGCTTAGTCTTTTCACTCTTTGCCCTAATGGAAGCAATTTTGGAAACCCTGCATATTTCTGTGTTATTGTCAGTTAAAGTTGCGCTCAAAAGTAAACAAGCTTCATGAACCCAAATGTACTTACTTTCAGCTTATAATACATATATATTTGATTTAAAACTCTTTCTTTTCATTTTAAATGATGAAGAATGGCTAAAATATTTTTACCGACTCTTAAAATAAGGTGCAAAGTTATTGGTTGAAGGTTTCAAATCGTGCTACTTTTGGAACCTGTTGGGCACCCTGAAATGCTTTTTCCCAGATTGACGA
The DNA here is from genome assembly GCA_010645155.1 of Tigriopus japonicus. NCBI lineage: Eukaryota > Metazoa > Arthropoda > Copepoda > Harpacticoida > Harpacticidae > Tigriopus > Tigriopus japonicus. The sequence continues at coordinate 68,316 of JAAGOF010000338.1, forward strand.
GATTGATTTTTGGACTGAGATTGGGGGCATCAAGATTGGTTCAAGGCTAGATTGAAAGACTGAACAGATTGAATGATTGGGATTTTCCATCAGTAATCAATAGCATTCAGTTGAACATTCAGCTAATTCTAACGAAGTTCAATAACAAACCAGAGTGCTTCTTCTTTGTTGATTTTGTAGTGATCTGACTTGGTGCCGAGGTTGCCAATTTACCGATGTGAAATCATATTCCCCTCTATCTACCAGTCTTCATAAACCCGTTTTTCCTTTAAGGATCACCAAAAGGCAAGGCATCCCTGACTTTCGTGACTTCTGAGCAGGGTTGCAAATCAAACTCACATTCGTGTTTGCTCATATACAAGAGCAAAGCACCCATTCTGCAAGCAGTAACCCTACCTTGCAACCTCCCGTAAAAAAACTTGCGCAAGCCCAGATTCCACATCAGTCATCAGTGTACTGATGGGGTCAATCATAGATTGGATTGGGAAAATTGATAATTGAACCAATTTTAGCCCTGATTGGAGAGATTGGTGATTGGATTGAGATTTTCAACCTGGTCCTTCAACAAACAGCATTGCCAAAATGACGAGAGAAATTGTAACGACACAAATGTGCCAATAATTAAAAGGATGAACCTAGAAACCATTCAGTGGATGTCCTACATGTTTGACTCTTGCCATATACACTGTCCAATTCCCATCAACGATGTATTTCTATAAGTTTTAAATGATGACTGTTATTGTTTGGTCCTGTTTAGTATTTTTTGGCAAGCCTTTCCGGCATGTAAATCCTCTCATCTTTAGTGATGCTGAAAACAATTGATCTGTGGCCAGATTTTCAAAAATAAGGCACATTGTCATAAAGAATTCTTCAAAAATATATACCACAGACATATTCAATCCAATACAATCAAAGTTATGTATAAGAATAGTCCATGTATTTGATGTTGTGATCTCTTGAGGACGGGAAAAAGTTGAACAAATGAAAAAAAAATCAAAACTTGTTTGCAGTCTGCAAAAGCAAAAATTGATAAAAAAAAAATTCTAGAAAATGCGAAAATAAATTCAGATTTAGTTGTAAAGCCAACAATTTTTTCTTTGGGCCAAAACTGCCAAAAATGAAAAAAGCTCCTGCCCAGGATAATTATATTCAACATTGCCTTTCATGGAATTGGCAGAATTTTGATCACAGTTTTGAAACAATAGTGAGACTGGCTTGGCCTCCCTGATGTGATGCCAACACAGACTCATCTAGCTTTAGATGTGACCATGACAAAGAAGACATGAAATTTTATCATATCGAGACAAGACATTTAGCCAATGAAATTCAATTTAGGTTAGAGTCCCTTATAGACAATTTGATAACTCGTTCATGTTTCACCAATAATGACTTGAAAATACTTGAACATTTCTAACTTCATCATTGGAATATCGAGGAAAACAATTTCACAATGTACCACCCAGTCACACTGTGAAAAACCTTTGAAGAAGTATTGTTCTCGATGTGCTCGTGGAGAACCACCCTTATCACGCCCATTGCGTTGTTGCGAACTGGTTCAATTGGATTTGCTAACAGGACGGGGAAGAGGAAATTGGGTACCAAAAGAAACGCAAAATGCAAAAAGACGGCTGTCAAACTTCCATTTTCGAATCCCACAATTATCAAGAACACGAGGAACATGCCAATATAAATGGTGAACCAGAAAGCGTCTTGAAAAGAACCTATGCATACTGGCGAATCACATCTTGGACCCAAAATCCCATGTGTCTGCCACCATATCTCAGTGATCAATAATGACCAATACCTTGTAATGCACATGGACTTTAATGAAAAGTCACTGAAAAGGATATGGACCTTAATCCACTCGCAAAATCCTCTTGAAAAAGAATTAAGAACCACATTTCCCCCGGAAACTCTCCCACGGACCAAAACGTTTCATTGCGCTCATCGATTACTTTAACAACTAAAATCGACAATATCATATCTATTCTTGGATTATCATGAAAAGGAGCGAAGTTCAATCTAAAGCTCTGCAATATTTCTACAGTTTCAGAGTTGGAACAAATTGGAACTCTCTGATGTGCCCAATCTGTGACGGAATTCAAATGATAAGTCTCCCTGCTATTACTAATCCCCTGTGGTTATTGGACCTCTGAATTAAAGTTCAATTGAGAAAATGTACACTAATTAGTGATTATATTGCATGTATTGGGACCACTGATGTTGTATGAACATTTGCATATGTCAACCGAATTTAACGTATTTCTATTTCCTCTTCCTGTACTCTTTATACAGCACAAGGTGTTTGGAGTGGACATACAATAAATAACATTTCAGGCTCGAATTTGCAAAATATTTTCACCATGTTCAACTAAATTAGACATAAATGATATTTATGTCTAAATTTTGATGTTTAAGAGAAAACATAAATGATAAATGAAGAGGGGATGAACAGACTGCACGAATGCAATTTGGGACTTTTTTGTGGGAACCATGGGCTTCATTTTGAGGGTGTTGACTTGAAGGTTATTGTCAAGGCAATCACCTTGCAAAATGTTGATGCTATTTAGCGGTCCTTTGCTGAAATTGATGAAAAGAAACAGTTTGTCTACACATTGAAAGTATTGAATTCCTTTGTCATTAATGGTGGGGCCTTGGTGACCTGGGCCTTTCGGCAGGTCAGAGACACAAAGGATAAGCAGTAGTGGATCCTTCATCATGAGATTGTGTTCTATTGAAACCTCAAATTTGTTAGTTTGAAAAGTACAATACACAATTAATGATATTGTTGTACGCACTAACTTGCTTAACACCCTTCAATTTGCAAGGGTAAAACTGCTCAAGGTGTCTAGCCTTATGAACCATAATGTAAGAACTTAGTTGGGTGTTAGGGTAAATAACGAGTTCTCATGTAGTTGGAACTTGATTTCTATGTGCATATAGTATCCCCTTAGTCATTACAAATGCATTTTTGGGCAATTTCATGCTTAGTCTTTTCACTCTTTGCCCTAATGCAAGCAATTTTGGAAACCCTGCATATTTCTGTGTTATTGTCAGTTAAAGTTGCGCTCAAAAGTAAACAAGCTTCATAAACCCAAATGTACTTACTTTCAGCTTATAATACATATATATTTGATTTAAAACTCTTTCTTTTCATTTTAAATGATGAAGAATGGCTAAAATATTTTTACCGACTCTTAAAATAAGGTGCAAAGTTATTGGTTGAAGGTTTCAAATCGTGCTACTTTTGGAAACTGTTGGGCACCCTGAAATGCTTTTTCCCAGATTGACGAGATTGATTTTTGGACTGAGATTGGGGGCATCAAGATTGGTTCAAGGCTAGATTGAAAGACTGAACAGATTGAATGATTGGGATTTTCCATCAGTACATCAGTGACATCACTAAGATTTTGTTGTCAATCACCCGATCGTGTGACATTAATTGGCCATTGTTAAAACTCCACACTAATTGAAATTCACTTTTTTCATATCGGGTAAATACCTTAGACACATTTTCAGCAGACTTGAGGACTTTCAATAACCAAACTGCCCTATCAAATGAGCGAAATAGTTTAGATGTGTTTCGTAGAAGAAAAGGTTCCTTTAATCATGAACTTCGGCTTCCCGCATGATGAATGACGTCACAGACAGTCCGTGCCGGGTCAGGCAATCATAGATTTGAATGCCAATCTCTTTCTTTTAGTATTTCTAAGCGAGTCCACGTGGAGCGAGTGATTGGATTGGCCAAAACGAACAAAATTCTCACCAAACCGTTGTCCCATGATCTTGTTAAATATGCTGATGAAATTGTTTTTGTATGTTTTGTTTTATGCAACTCCAAACCAAATCTAGTCGGAAGAAATGCATAAATACAATTTGATTGCGGTCAGAGATTTTTTATTTAGTTTCAAAATACAAAAAAGGCAACAAGTAAACTACATAGATGTAAGAGCAGAGGCAGCCTCTTCCCTGAAAAATCCTTCATAAAATGCAATGAGCTTCGGGAGCATGGCATATTCATAAAAATCTTCATCTCTGTGGATATTCTCAACAAGACAATCGACATGAGTGTGAATGATGAAATAACAGTGACTGGTTTTGGAAATGTTCAGTTGACCTTGGACTTGATAATAATAGGGATGGCTCTTTTTTAAACACATTCTGTCTTGTCTAATTTCGAGGTAAGGAAACTTCTTGCTGACAGTAACCATGTCATTTCTTCCTTCATAGGGGCACTTAATCTCCAGAATTCCATTTTCCTCGGGAATGAATCCATCAGGAGAAGCTCCCAAAAACGGAAAATTTTCATCGATAAAAAAGCCACACTGACGTACGTTCTTGTTAAATTTTGAGGCAAATCCTCGTCGAGCTTGATCTTCGTAAATTATTCCATGATTGGTGGCTGGTCCAGAGTATCGCCGTTGGCTGAGCATAACTTTACAAAGAGAAGCAAGGTCTTTTCTCTCAGTAGCGTTTATAATCTCACCAAAGCGAGAGGCTGTTATTCTGAATCTTCTCTCCGTAAACCAATATTGAGAATCTGACTGACATCGGGTGGCAATTTCGATTTTTTTGGCCTCTTCTGGTGTTACCTATAAAAAAGCCAAAGAAGAGAAATGAAGAGAAGGGGGAAGTCATGCTGCATTCATGTACGTAGTGATGAGATTAACGTTAAATCAAGGAAAGCTGTTTTGCTTTAGGTTGTTTTTTGCTCAGATTTGGGAACTTTTTTTTCTAGAATTATTTTTAAAATGCTCTGAGGCTCCTCTCTCTTTTTTGTCGGTTTTCTCTAACTTCTACTTTGAATATCAATTTCTTTTAACCGAACTGAAAGAAACTTAATTTTAGGGGAAATTATCGCGCAAAAGGTGGTGATGGACCGAGAGCGCTTTTGACCTAAATTATAGTCAAAACTTCAGTTTAGTTTCAAATTTCACTATAAAGGATAATTTAAAAGCATAAAAACAGTTACATCTGACATTGCCAAAAAGTCCATGAAAAGAAAAAAATGAAAGCAGCTTTGTTTCATTTAAAAAAAGCAAAATGTCATTTTTCGCGTGTCCAAGACTAACTGGATTTCATGTTTAAGAAAAATAAATGCGCACATGAAGTTTAATTAGCAATCTTTCTTTCATGAATATGACTGATAAACCCTCCTCTGCTCCTGAACAAACTTCAAATCAATTAGCAAGAAACCGAAACCATCCCAAATGACGAGACTGAGCAGTTGTTCCAAGTAGTGATGTGACTTGGGCAAGTAATGAGTCATCACAGACACCCCAAGCACAAGTTGTTGACAAGCATTACTTGGGCAATACACCAATACACTTGGCAAGCTCAAGGAACATTGGAAGATGCAGTTGCCGGCAGTTGCTCTTAGAAGATTTCAGATGCTTGCAATGTGACTTAGAAGAAAAGAATGTCAAGTTGCATTTTCAATGATCTTTTGACCTTAATAATTTAGCAATAAACAGTGGAAGTGAAACAAAAAATATTTTGATTTGGATAGCATTCGCAAAACCATGTTTTTTCTTTAGTTTCCGTTCTAAGCCACACATGAATACACTTTTCGGGCCAATCAAGAATGAGATTTAACAGTCACACTTGGGAACAAGCTCGGTCAGTCAGAGTTGCTAGAAAAAAATATAAGATGCCAACTCTTTTTTTTTATATTCTCAAAAGCTTTTGCATTTCTCGATACAAAAGCCTTGAATTGTGTATTTTCATCTAAAAATCCATCCTAACAAGGGCATGGGCCCTATTTCGCTGAAACTTTCTGGTTAATTGAAATTCTGATGCCGAAGGTTTAGTCTTCATTCCTAGCAAATTTGGCAAACCTGTAAGGTGGGAAAAATACTTGTACAGGCACCCAAGTAGACCCAAGTTTCGGCAAGTCCAAGGTACTGTACCGGACCGCTTGCCCAAGCTCCTGTTTGCCTCCCATCACTAGTTCCAAGGAGGACGTTAGTCCCACAACGGCAAGGACGGACTGCGGACCTCGCAGGGTAAAATCTCTTTTGACTTATGCATTTTCTCATTATGTATATTAAGAACGTTTCCTGTAATAAAGGTTCTGCTACTACGTAACTGCAACGCCTCCGGATTCATTAGTGGCGACGAGGATTAACCGGACATACCCTGTCAAAATCCAAAATGATGAACAAGGCCGGTCGGAACCCTGCATCGAGTCCGTCAAGTCCTAAACCGGAACAGACTGTTCAAGATAACTCTGAAGAGTCCAAGATCTCCCATGAAGGATACAACACCCATGAGGCCATGTAATCTCAAACCTGGGACCAGGAACCCGCTGGCGCACTCATCAACGTCGGGAAAGCCAGCTTAGTTGCCATTGTGGACACTGGAGCTCAAGCCAATGTCCTGCCTCTTCGGATCCTCCCGAAGGAGCTCCAATCAAACCTCACTCCAACCAACAGTAAAGTGCGTCCTTTTGGAAGCAAACCAATTCAGCCGAAAGGGATTCTCAAAGTCAGAACTTCATGGCAAGCAGCGGCGTCCGAAAGTGTGTGGATTGTGATTGACGACGAGTTAATAGACAGGAAGATTGATCCTATCATATCCAAAGCACTGGCACTCAAACTTGGCATGGTCAGCCTAAACCCAAACCTCACCCCATTTTCTAAATCCCGCGCCCTTGCCCAAGCTCAAACAAAGAGCCATCCAGAGAACTACCGCGTGTCCCAGATGAAGTTACCCTTCCCATCGCCAAACACACAAAGATGGACTACTCACAAAGATTTTCAAGACTGCTTCACGGGCCTTGGTCTATTACGTGGTCACAGTGTAAAGCTCTTTCTCAAACCCAAGGCCAAACCGTACATTGCCCCTCCCTACAATCCCGTTCCACCTCCAAGGCCAGGTGGAACAAGCAGTGTTGGCCATGGTCCAAAACGACGTTGTGGAACCCCACACAGGACCGGCTGAGTGGATATCAAACCTGGCGGTCGTATTCAAAGAAAACGGGGACCTTCGGATAACGGTGGATCTACGGGGAGTCAATGCCGAACTCAAAGATACGCGGGTGCCAATCCCAACGCATGAGACCATCCGAGCCAAGCTAGTGGGATGTACTGTGTTTTCGAAACTGGACTTCACGCAAGCTTTCCATCAGTTGGAATTGGACGAAGAGTCAAGGCATCTCACAGTATTCCGCTCAAGTGGAAGACTTTACCGATATAAACGCGTAGCTATGGGCCTCAAGCCCGCATCAGGGGAACTAGCAGCCGCATGTTTCAAGGTGTTCGGTGACCTTCCATTTGTTCACACCATTCATGACGACGTGGTGGTGGCGGCCCCAAACAAAACGCAACATGACCAAGCCCTCACACAATTCCTGGCTCGAGTGAAAGAGTCGGGGATGACGTTGAACCCCGAAAAGTGCCATATTGGGGTTCCGATGATCAAGTTCTGGGGAATGCAAGTGTCGGCTGAAGGCGTGTCGCCTGACCCGGATAAGGTAGAGGCTCTCCAACAGGCCCCTCCGCCCCGCAATCGATACGAGCTGACTTCATTCCTTTGCATGGTGAGGCCACGACTTCATATCATCTCTGGCCACCCGCACCACCAACATCAGAAAACTCACTAAAAGGTATGCCCGCTTCATTTGGGACAAAAGTCATTAAGCCGAATTTCAAGACATAAAAAACGCCCTCTCTGCAACCACGGCACTAGCTTTTTTCAACCCGAACCTCCCAACCCACGTCATCGTCGATGCTCACGTGAGTGGGCTGAGTGCCATTATGGCTCAAGGAGCCACGCGTGAGAACGCCCACCCAGTGGCTATTGCCTCCAGGGCCACATCTCCCATCAAACAGCGCTACCCCCAGCTCGATTTGGAAGCGCTGGCCATAGATTTTGGTCTTCGGCGTTTTCGCCCCTATCTCATTGGCAACCCTGACGTTCGAGTTCACACTGACTACAAACCTCTGGTGGCCGTGTTCAAAAACTCGAGGCATGGCTCAGTTCGCACCGAGAGAATCAAACTGAGGCACCAAGACTAGTGATGGGGGGCAAACAAGAGATTGAGCAAGCTGTACTGGCACAGTGCTTGGGCTTGCTGAAGCTTGGCATGGCTTGGGTGTTTGTACAAGTACTTTTCCCGGCTAACAGGTTTGCCAAATTTGCTATGAACGAAGAATAAACTCGCCATCCAAATTTCACTAAACCAGGCTGATTCAGCTAAATAGGGCCCATACCTTTGAAAGGGTGTATTTTTGTAAGAAAATTACACACTTCAATTCTCTCACATGGGGAAATGCAAAATATTTCGAGAATACTAAAAAAGGATTGGCATTTTACTTTTTCATGCCGGCAACTCTGAGTAAACGAGATTGTTCTGGAAGTGTGACTTCTAAATCTCGGTCTTGATTAGCCTCAAAAGTGCATTCATGAGTGGCTTAGAACCGAAACATAAAAAAAACCATGGTTTTGCAAATGCTATCCAAATTGAAATATTTTTTTGTATCACTTCCACTATATATTGCTAAATTATTAAGGTCAAAAGATCATCGAAAATGCAACTTGACATTTTTCTTCTAAGTCACACTGCAAGTATCTCAACTCTTCAAAGAGCAACTGCCGGCAACTGCATCTTCCAATGTTCCTTGAGCTTGGGAAGTGTATTGGTGTATTACCTAAAGGCTTGATATTAAAAGATGAGCAAAGGTCTGGTTGTGGCGGTCTTCTCTGATTAGAACAGGCTTCTACGGGACCTCGATTTTGATTGGGCAGAGTCTTCTGCCAGGGTTACCAAATTCTGCAAGTTGGTGTTGTTTTGTGCACTGCTTTGTTGAGGAAAAAGTGCTATCTGGAGTATGCTTGACTAGAATAAAACGCAAAGCTTTCAAATGCAAGTATGGAGTAATGATATTTACGTAATTTTATACCATTGCAATCATTGAAATGTTTGTGAATCACACTAAATTAATATTACTTAAAATTAGACACGCTGTTCACTCGCGGGTTGTAGAGAGTTGTTTGTTTTGAAGTTTCAAAATAGGAACTGACGCCACGAGGTGTAGTCCTACTACACGCCACGAGGTCAAACTTTAAATGGTCTTGACTCATTCAAGAAGCAATGGTGAAGTGCTCTGGGCCTGGATGTCCTATTCGTACCAAGGACCGTCTTCGAATGTTCCGATTTCCACGACAGAGGGATCGTCAAGAGGCTTGGATTTCTAAAGTTGGCCATTGTAGCTCCCGCTCGCTAATCTCGCTCGTGCTCATATGGCCCCTGAATGTCTTCCGATCTGGGAGATGAGTCATACCGTCATAGATATGGACAAAATATTGACAGGAGGAGCAAAGATAATCTGAACTAAACTTAAACTTAAACCTAACCTAACCTAACCTAACCTAAACATACCTAAAAATATAGAAAAACAAACAACATTTACTGAAAAACGTTTGAAACAAAAACCCTCGTGGAGGCGCGAACCCCAATTCGCTATGCAGTAAGCACGAGTGCTAGCTCTGAGCCACCACGATCTGTTGTTACTGAGAGGGGTATTTGTGGTTTATCTAGTGCTGCAGATGAGTCGCCTCCCAGATCGGAAGTTAGTTAGGGCCGATACTCGTGCTCATAATTAGACATGCACAAGGTTGCTCCAAGTGAGCGTTTTAAATCATTCCGCGGGCGGCAAAACAAGGCCGTTGGCTGTGCTGAGTTGCTCAGCCCATTTTGGCGAATCCAAGTTTTTCCCATTTTGACGAGCATTTGATGATTCTAGGTCCTTGGAAACGATCGGTATTTCCCTTAAGAATACCTTGGCTGGAATTGGGTCAATAATATGCAAAAAATAATATTAGGGTGATTGATTTAAAAGCAAGTAAGCAGGCCTTGTGCTATTGCAAAAATAGGACTTAACATTGATCCAAACACTAATATAAAGATGCTGATTTAT
>JAAGOF010000338.1:78600-95671 GCA_010645155.1 Tigriopus japonicus
CAAGTTTTTCCCCCTACCCGCCCAGTCACCAGATCCCGTGCTCGCATTCTATCTGCACCGGCAGGGGAAAATGGGACATGATAAACCCTCCTCTGCTCCTGAGCAAACTTCAAATCAATTAACAAGAAACCGACACCATCCCAAATGACGAGACTGATCAGTTGTTCCAAGGAGGACGTGAGTCCCACAACGGCGAGGACGGACTGCGGACCTCGCAGGGTAAAATCTCTTTTGACTTATGCATTTTCTCATTATGTATATTAAGAACGTTTCCTGTAATAAAGGTTCTGTTACTACGTAACTGCAACGCCTCCGGAATCAATACAAATGTCAACCATGCAATTAATTGATGAGTCAAATGTGGAATTCAATAATGTTTTGGGTCATTTTTGTTATTGCTAGTGGTCACTTTCTTGAAAGCACTAAAGACGTTACTAGGTGACCATGCCTTGGATTTGAATACTAGAACTAGAAACTGTTTTGCCAATACATTGAACAAGTCAGTAGTAAGAAGAACAGAAATTTAAGCTTTTGCGTTTTTTAGGGTTAATCCAATACATATATGGACAAAAAATAACTTGTTGCTTCAAGAATGAGTTTAAAAAAGTTGGCCTTGATTCACATGTTTGGTCACACTAACTGTCCGCTCAACAGTTGTGAGGGCGACATTTTCCTCATAAATTCAACGCATTCCGCCCCGCTTGCCAAATCAGCCTGACTAAACCTTGCACGCTTTCTAGTGATAAATACATGATCTAAGACTTGAACAAATGCCAAATTCAGTGAGACGATGGGTCGGATATTTAACTGAAACAATCACTAACGCATACTCGACCGACTGCGTGAAACCAAATTGCTTTTCTGTTGTGGCAGAGATCAAAGTGAGGTGTTCCCGTTTTTTTAATAGTTCCAGAACGATAAATCGCTTTCGAAGATATCTGAAAGAGCTCTCTCGGGTCGGAAACTGATGTTGGAACAAAGCTGAAGATGGCACAATGGCACCCAATCTAGTCAAGGCCCACCATGAAAACAAACCAGTCGGTTTATGGGTGGGACTTAGGGATCTCGTTATTTTTTCAATTTTTTACATTTGTTACTTAAACCATAACTTTTGTATTTTTAATGAGTTCCTAAATAAACAATCATCATTAGGACGGGCAAATAGTGTAAAAGATTTTTGGTAACATAAACCCATTTCTCTGCCTTTTTGCACTTTTTACCTTTATTTGCACTTTTTATTGACGATTTAGGCCAAAATTGACAAATTGTAAAGAAAATTTTAGGTTTTGAGAATCTTGTAACTTTTGAAAGAATTTTTAGTTTCAAGATCAAATTTTGAAGTAGTCAAAAAATGTTTGATTTACAATCAAACATTGAAGAAATATGTGCATTTCAGACACAAACCTCGGAGTTTATTCTCCATCTTGGGTTTAACAATAGCATCCCATTCCCTGACTAAAGAATCTCATTGCATTCAACCAACAAATGTCAAACCTAAAGAAACTCAAGTTATGGTATTATGGTTATGGGAAGGATCTGACAAATAATGTACGTTGATTGTAGGCTTTGGTTTGATTGCCTACTAAGATCACTAGTTCTAAAGAAGGCCCTAATAAACGTGAAAACATCAAGCTAAGAATATATCAGTTTAGCAGTACACAGTGTTTAATTGACTTGGAGACATCATTTTTAAGTTCCAAAGATATTTGAGACTAGTTTTGAGGTGAAGAGACAACGCCACGTTTGAAATCGAGTTTTGGTGATTAGGTCACATGCCAAATATTGAAGTAACGTCACTTCAACACATTTGTGAATATTTTCTTTGATTTTCTTTGATACAATAGGACATGTATAAGGTTGCTTCAAGTGAGCGTTTTAAATCATTCCGCGGGCGGCAAAACAGGGCCGTTGGCTGTGCTGAGCTGCTCAGCCCATTTTGGCGAATCCAAGTTTTTCCCATTTTAACGTGCATTTGATGATTCTAGGTCCCTGGAAACGATCTTAATTTTACGTTTTGATCCCTCTGCTTTCACTTGGTTGAAAATATGCCCAATTTGTTTGCTTGAAAATGATACAGAAAAGATTAGATCTTAACAGAAAGAAGCGTTAAAAAATATTAAATTTCTCTATATGTTAAGTATTTTGAAATATTGAAATGATTCTTTGGAACCCACTGAATAAATCCGCATCTTAATATTAGTGTTTGGATCAATGTTAAGTCCTATTTTTGCAATAGCACAAGGCCTGCTTACTTGCTTTTAAATCAATCACCCTAATATTATTTTTTGCATATTATTGACCCAATTCCAGCCAAGGTATCCTTAAGTGAAATACCGATCGTTTCCAAGGACCTAGAATCATCAAATGCTCGTCAAAATGGGAAAAACTTGGATTCGCCAAAATGGGATGAGCAGCACAGCACAGCCAACGGCCCTGTTTTGCCGCCCGCGGAATGATTTAAAACGCTCACTTGGAGCAACCTTGTGCATGTCTAATTGCACATTACAAAGGCACATGTGGGTCTTGGGTTGTCTTAAGTATTCGTGAAATCTATTTTTCCGTGCAGTTTTCAATGGCTATCATAGAAGAATATTCTCAAAGGTGGAAACCGACTTTGGTATATTAGAACAACGGTATTAGAACAACAAGGTTTTGACATCATTTTAGGCATAGACAACTATTAGACCATATTAGAACAACGGCTCATTAGATTTCGACAATATCATAGGTATAGACAACCATTAGACTACCTTAAGAATGGAAAATTCAGAAAATTGTTTTCTGGTGTATTTTAAATGACTTTATATCCTTTCTTTGTTGTGACTAGAGCTCTAATTGTGACTTAATTAGTACAACTCAATTACTTTTGCTGCATTGTCTCTTCACCTTGGAGTATAGGCGTGGCCAGAACGAGGGCGGAGGACGGAAGTGAACACGTGTCTTTTATGAGAACAAGTATGTGACTCTTTATTCAGCTGAGCACAGATATAGTTACCGACTGGAGAATACCACACCTCCCCCCAATTATCAAAACGTCTTGAAGATAAATTCATTATAGCAAATAAAAAAAAAAATGTGATTTCCTCATGACTCTTGGCTTGCTCCATTGATGTTTAACTATGCGCGCGGAAGTAGTTCATTGTTCAGTCACCACGCTTTCATTTCGGTTCGAAGGATCCATCCCTCAATCAGATATCGAAAAGGACACGGCGAATCCGAAGGCTTCGGCGAGGGATCATCAGTCTATTCGCTTCGGGAACAATTGGAACGGGAGGCGGATGGACACCATGGGCTTGCTCAATGGGAGCGAGTCGTAGAAAACGACGGTTCCGGATGAACTGCCCGGCGGGGGTGTCCACAGTGTAGGACCGACCGGATTTGGAGATTTCTCGTACTGTTCCCGCGTTGAAAGACCACTCTTTGTGAATCGGGTGTTGTATGTGGACACGATCACCCACTTTTAAAGGGGTTAATGTGTGTCCAGGTGCAGCGGCTACCCTCCGCTTGTCGATCTCCTTTCTGGCCGATTTCACATCGTTTCGTAATTCCGGTTGGAATTCGGTAGAGCGTGCGCTCGGAAGGCGTGTTCGGAGATGTCGGCCGAAGAATCCCGCTGCGGGTGAATGACCGTCCGCTCGTGGCATTGAGCGCCATTCGAGAAAGGCCTCCCGAAAATCCGTTCCGTCCACGCCATTCATTTTCTTGAGCAAGCCTTTGACTTGCTTGACGGCCGCTTCCACCAGGCCGTTGCTTCGGGGGTTATACGGGGAGCTGGTCTCGACAAGGATGCCAAACTCGAAGCATAACTCGACAAATTTTCGTCGGAATTGAGGTCCACCATCACTCTTGATAAGCCGTGGGAAACCAAACTCGTTGAACCAAGATCTCAATTTACTCCAGATTGATTCCGTCGAGATCGAGCTCATCATGGCTACGAAAGGGTATCCACTGAACCTGTCGACCATGACCAAGAACGTTTTCCCCTCCAATTCAAACAAGTCGACGGAGACGGCTTCCATGGGTGCAGAAGTGATCTCAATCCCAGACAAGATCGGTTCAGCGGCTTGTGACGGTAAGGCTTTAACGCAGACCGAACATCTGCGAATCCAATGATCGATCTCATTAATCATTCCCGGCCAATAATAAAGTTGTTTGGCCAACTCTGTGGTTTTCGTTATTCCAGAATGAGATAGATGTATCAACTCTAAAAGTTTTCGTCTTGCCGGTCGAGGAACCACCAATCGCTCACCCAGCAGCACCAATCCTTTTTCGGCTCCCTCACCAATTCGTAACTCATCAATGACCCCTTTGTATGGAGAGAGAGCACGAGGGAGTGGGTAACCACGCTCAATACAATCACGAATTTTGTTGTAATCGTCGTCGGTGTTGTTGGAAATGATTATGAAGGACGGGTCGAATCCGAAATGGTCGCGCACAAAGCCACCTCTAAGGTGGGGTCCGCGGCGAAAACGGGAAATCGGCTCAGAGTATCGGCGATCAGGTGACTCTTGCCCGCTGACCATGTGACGGAAAACGAAAACTGGTTTAGATTTTCGCACAGTCGTTGAAGACGTGTATTATTGAGGGAGGCCAGCGGCTTTCCAAAGACACCAAGCAAAGGGCGATGATCCGTGAAGACCTCGAACTCTGGCATGCCGCGAAGGTAAAAAGAACACTTTTGAACCGCAAACCAGATTGCGCTTAATTCCAGTTCTATTGTGGCGTAGTTCTTTTGAGCTGGGGAGAGTGCGCATCCAAAGCATTACCTGACTCTGGAGCCGCTCGTACCTTGATCCCCATGATGGCATGTCCTAAGGGTACCCATTTGGATCCGTTACTAACGGTTTTGACCGCCGCAAATGGCACTTACCTCAGGAACCTGGGCAAGTTCAACTTTAGCTGCCAGGCTAAGAATGGCCCTAGCACGATTGTCTCCGCAGCCGTCTCCCCGGACATATCGGTCCCATTGATTGGGAGAAATGACTTAATGGCTCTGGGAATCCTCCCGCGTGATTTCCCAGCCGTCCATCAGTGCAATACAATCACGGCAACTGTGGGCATGAATGATGCAAAGGAGGTGTTAAAAAACCAGTTCAAGTCAACAAACTGTCCACCCATAAAACCACTCTCAAACGTGCAAATAACAGATATTGAGAGAGCGGCGGCAAGGATTGAAGGTATTGTGGACAATGATGTGAAACGGGTGCGGAAGTTTCTCTTTAGTTCAGCCGATGTTTTGGTCTCATCTTTGGGCGACGCTGCAGGCTCCATGAAAGGCGAACCCATGAAAATTGAAATCGATGAGAATAAAATTTTTAAACCCTATCACGTTACAACTGCTCGCTCTATTCCAATTCATCACCAACAAGCTGCTTCTAAACTCCGCGATGAATTAGTGCAGGCTAAGATGATGGTCCGTTGTCCAGAAAATACAGATTGGTGTGCACCAGCCCATTTTGTACCCAAATTGGACGGGAACGTTAGAATGGTTATCGATTACAGAAAGTTAAATCAAGCAACAAAACGACCAGTGCATCCATTCTCTTCTGTTCCCGACCTGATGCATCAAATTCTCCGGTGTACGGAGGACGGAAGTGAAGACGTGTCTTTTATGAGAACAAGTATGTGACTCTTTATTCAGCTGTGCACAGATATAGTTACCGACTGGAGAATACCACACACCTCAAAACTAGTTTCAAATGTCTTTGAAACTTATAATTGACTTCTCTGGCTCAATTAAGCGCCGTGGGTACTCTGACTATGAATGGCTTTTTAAGTCCAAATGCAAATTATTTGCTCTTTTTTTGCTTTTTTGCACTTTCAACCTTTTTCTGCACTTTGTTTCGCACTTTTGGGTACACTTTTCTGCAACTTTTGGTAACTAAAAGGGTAAATTTATTTGCACTTTCTGCCCGTCCCTAATCGTCATCATTACTTTGTAAAAAGTTATGAATGTTGGATGCTGAAGGTTGCTTCAAGTGAGCTTTTAAATCTTACCGCTAGCGGAAACACAGGTCACGACTGAATATCGACCTGATATCTTAGCTAAAAGTTGCGCGCGCAACCACAAAGGTTGCGTGATTTCCGTGAGTTACATTGCGTTGTGATCGAGATTTATATTTTGTGGAGTACGATTTAAATGCACATTATGCAATCAAACTCAATCACAGTGCACTGTCACTCACGAAACACTAGCTACATTTGAGGTTGCGCGCACAACTAACAATAAAGATATCGGGTCGAGATTCAGTCGTGAATCGCTTCCAAGTTTGTAGAATCATTGAATGAACACTTAGATAGAAAAAAACTTGGTTTCGCCAAAATGGGCTGGGCGACTCAGCACCCTCAGCACCCTCCAACAGGGCCCCCAACGGCCCTGTTTACCGCTAGCGGTAAGATTTAGAACGCTCACTTGAGGCAGGAATATCCCTGCTTGAGGCAACCTTAAGCCAAGAAGCACTGGAATCATGGAGTGGGAGGCTAGCAATGAGAATAATGATTTCCAGTAAGAACAATTCAATTACGTTCTTCTGCAAATGAGACCTTGCATATGTTGACAAGAATACGTATTTCAATTTTCAGCTCAATCGAACATCGGAGTCAAAAGTTATGCTCACTCAAAGTTCAGTGCAAATCCTACCAAGAATGAAATTCATTCTATGCTCTCTTCAGTACTTGAGTTTGAGAAAGCATAACTTTTCACTCCGGCATTCCATTGGGCTGAAGCTTCAAATACGTGTTCTTCTCAATGTAACCCAGGTCTCATTTGCACAAGAACGCAAATGGTTCATTTCTGTTGGAAATCACATTTCTCATTGCTAGCCTCCCACTCCATGATTTCCGTGCTTCTTGCTTAAGCATTCCACATCGGAGTCTAGTATTTCAGCCTGAACTGATTTTGAATGTTTGATAGATTGTCGAGTAAATAATCTTTGAAAATAGTTCTGGTAGCTCCCATTTATTAACAACATCTGAGATATTTAACACTTTCATGATCGCAATGAATTGTTGAATGAGGAAAAGAACCTTGGCCTGTAAGTCAAAGGTGCCTTTTGGAAAGGCAAAACACATCTTAGGTTAATATTCCGAAAGTGTGATAATGTCACAAAATAAAGGCTCCAAATATAAAAGCTAGAGGAGGCTATATGTACCGGGTGCGGAGTTTGATCTCGGACACTTTAAAAACTGAGTTTTTACATTTAATAAAAGCATTTTTTTTAAATCCCGCTTTTTTGGGAGGTTGCAACAATCAAGCACTTTCTTTATATGCGCTTGTGTTGTGCAGTTTAAAGTGACCAAAATAAAACAACATTACATGACAGAATTACGGCAAAAAATCTTTGCGCGGATTGAGGCCGGTGACACGTCCACCGCCATTTCATGAAACTTTGGAGTGGCAAGAAGCACCGTTTATAACATTAAAAAGTTACATGAAGAGTCTGGTGGCTTCACAAAGCGTCATGGAGGCGGTAGGAGGCGGACAGCGCGGACTCCAGCTCTTATCGAAGCTGTTCGGGCTGAAGTAGTTTGATGTAGTCTGAATTTTCTGGCCGCCATCCAGCCCCAACCTGAATCCCTTGGACTACCACGTGTGGACGCATGTTGAGGAGAGGGCCTGCAACGTCACCCATCCCAATATTGAAGCCCTGAAGACCAGCATCAACCGGGACGCCATGTCCGAGGCCAACTTCGTCAACGCCATGCGCGCCTTCCGTCCCCGCCTACAACGCTGCGTTGACAAAAATGGGGGAGTTTTTGAAAAAAAAAATATTATAATTATGCTTAACATTTTTTGTTGATAATTTTTTTTGCCATGCCTCTTATTTCTGTATTAAATCTCTTTAAAGTTAACTTTCTTAAGTGTCTGAGATCAATTACTGCACCCGGTACATGTGATATTTACAATAAAAATCGATCTCCAGATGTAAATAGATATGGAGACACAACGATAAAGATCTCCGCTCATCACGACCGAAAAACTTCCTCGGGATTGGCCTCTTCTGTGGATGAATACTATAAAAAGATGTGAGTTCTAGAAGATATGGAACACATTCAATTTGACGGATAGTTGACGTTGACAGACAACTTTCACAACACCACAAAATGAAGCATTTTCTAATTGCAACTAGCATTCTTTTGGCTTTGGCGAGTGCTAGCCCTTTGGGTAAGTCTTTTTTTACTTATGACATTTTAAAACGACACATTGGTATGATTAAAACGTTTTGGTCATGGTTATTAGTCAATTAGCCTACTGTGTAGAGAGGTAGAATATTCCTCAAATCGGCACTGGGACACCATCTGTTTTTAGTGTTTCCAGTTTATGAGCCATACACCAATAGAAGTGCAGCTGATTTTTCAAATTTTCAAATTTAGCGCCCTCATTTTGGTACTGTTGTCGTAACCACGGGAGAAGCTAAGCGTGGACAAACCACAGATCATGTGGGACAAACAGGCAGGGTTACAACTGACCAAAACAATGATGAAATGATTTTGAACAGAATCGAAAGGAATTGTGGCTTGTGTTTTATAATCAAAGTCAGTACTTGGCATGGTTAAATGCGCAACAGAAATTTCCTCGTTTAGTGACAAAATTTATCCCACTATTAAGATGGCATATTGCAAAAGAAATATTCTTGTCAGTGTAGTAGTGGGTCACGGATTGTTTGTCCCCGCTTTTTTCCTCCATGGTCTAGCGTCAGCACACCGTTTTGGTGGAAAATTTGAACCACTTCATTTGCCCTAATCTAGTGCATTACTCTGCTCTTTTGCATGTTAATTAATGGACCAGGCTAACTCAAACTCAGTACTAAACAGAATATAGAGAAACCAACAACTTTTAATAATTTCTGTTCTTTATGAGTACTTTTGTATTCTAAATTTTGGAGAAACTGGAGGAGCTTTGATCATGGTAGTCTTTGCAACAATTGTGGCGCAGTCTGATTGGCCCACGCAACTAAAAAATCGTGCCAGTACTTTACACGTTGGTAAGGAGCAAGAACAATTTTGCCATGATTATTTTGACGGACCTATGTACATTAGCGAATTGTGGCACAAAGTTTTTTGTGAACTCTGGATATCGTTGACTTGAGTACAATCCTGAACAATGGGTGAGGCATCGCGTAGTGAGAGCTGCATCGATTTGTCGTGCAATTAACCTTGATCAAAATTTCAGCTGATTCCACAAAATAAGCGCCTCTTGCAGTCAGATTCAGACATAGTTGCCAGCTAGAGAGTGGGTTTTAATGCCACCTTTGGCAAAACTGTGGTGAAATAGGTTTTTCCTTAGATGTTTACATTTCTTTGCAATGGTATTATGATATCAAACTCCAACATTTCGGAGAAATGTTGATGTCAAGAAAATCTCTAACGGTTTGTCAACGAGTGGCATTAAAACACACTCGCTAGCTGGCAACTATGTCTCAATCTGACCGCAAGAGGCGCTTATTTTGTGGAATCAGCTGAAATTTTGTGCAGGGTTCATTGGCTTGAGTTCGACCCCGCCTGACTGCCCCCCACAGACCATATAATGGCATTATATGATCTGTGCTGCCCCCCTTCAAAAATTTATTCTTTGGAGTCTACCACTAGGGACCCTTTATAGAGCCTGGCCGTCGTAGGCTTACACATGGTGCCAATGATTCACACTGGTGATTGGTCAATAGCATTCAGTTGAAAATTCTGTTGATTCTGACAAAGTTCAATAACAAACCTGATAACTTCTTCTTTATAGATTTTGTAGTGATCTGACTTGGTGCTTGGTTGCCAATTTACCTATGTGAAATCATATTCCCCTGTGCCTACCAAACCAGTCTTCATAAACAGGTTTTTTCCATAAGAAACACCAAGAGGCAAGGCAGCCCTGACTTTTTTGACTTCTGAGCAGATTTGCAAATTAAACTCAAATTTGTGTTTACTCTATACATGAGCAAAGCACCAATTCTCCAAGAGGGAACCCTACCTTGAAGCCTCCCATGAAAAAATTGCACAAGCCCATATTTCACATCACTAAGATTTTGTTGTCAATCACCCAATTGTGAGACATTAATTGGCCCTTGTTTAAACTCCACACTAATTCCAATTCATTTTTTGCATATCAGGTACCTTATGTGTTCCTTAGACACATTTGTAGCAGGCTTGAGGATTTTCACTAACCAAACTGGACTTTCAAATGGGCTAACTAGTTTAGATGTGTTTCTAATAAGGAAAGGTTTCCTTTAAACATGAACTTTGGCTTCCCACATGTTGAATGATGCCACAGACTGTCCGTCTCTATAAAGGGTCCCTATCTACCACCAAAAAGTGGCAAGGAGCGGGAATATTCCATCAAAGAATACCCATTACAAGATGGACTTTACACGGACATGTTTGAGGCAGATTTGTGTTTACTTTCATTGCAGACTTTTCCCTCCCAATTAAAATCAATTCCGTCGTGGATCGCAATGGTAAGTAAAAATAAATTCGTCAGTGGGCAAGTAAAGCTATGTAACTTAAAGGAATCTAACATCTACATGCACGTTTCATTTTTTCCTAAGGTCACTCTTGGTTGTCTTTTCATTTATTTGTGTTACCAGAAAAAAGATTCCCATAGAGCTATATCCCCTTCATAATTACTTTAAAGCATTCACTACTTTGTCAAAAAATGCCAAATAATAGGAAGAAGTGGTCGTGGTGGGGACAGGAACTTAAGAAGAATAAACTTATTCGCCTTTTTTCGTCTTTATTCGTCTTTTTTACCCTTATTCGTCGCGACAAATTTATTCGTCTAATTTGGATTTTATTCGTCTTTTTTCGTCTAATCCGGCAATTTCACTCTAC
Source organism: Tigriopus japonicus (assembly GCA_010645155.1). Classification (NCBI taxonomy): domain Eukaryota; kingdom Metazoa; phylum Arthropoda; class Copepoda; order Harpacticoida; family Harpacticidae; genus Tigriopus; species Tigriopus japonicus. The sequence continues at coordinate 89,416 of JAAGOF010000338.1, forward strand.
TTTTTTTGTCTAATTAGTCAAAAATTGGAAATTTTCTTAGATTTGAAGCTATTTTCTCCAATTTGGAATCAAATAGACACTCTCAAAAAGTTCAACGCCAAAACTTGGGCAACAAAATATGATCTACACTAACATTTTAACTTGTAGAGTTTCCTGACAAAGAAAGAAAATTGGATTGAAAAGGCTATCTGACTATTTGAAGAATTAATGTCACCAAATCTGCTTCTAAATATTGCTCTATTGAAAATATTGAAATAAGGGCGGTTTTGAGCTCTTGGTTTTTTGAATTTTATATGTTCCACCGAACATTTCTTGCTTATTCAGCACTTTCCGTTTGTTAACTTTGTAGATTTTGCCGTTTTGCACAAGGGTGCAGCTGTTTCCCCTCAATAGGGCCACACATTTTGTCTACTTTATGGGTAGCAGTTTCAATCCTCTTTACAGGCAATTCATTAGTCTTTTTTGCCGTGTAAGTCAGTTTTTTTCGTTTTTGTCAGTTTTTTCGTTTTTTTTCGTATTTGTAAGTTTTTTTTTGTCGTATTTGTCAGTTTTTTTTCCGTTTTTTTGTCGTATTTGTCAGTTTTTTTCCGTTTTTTTGTCGTATTTGTCAGTTTTTTTCCGTTTTTTTGTCGTATTTGTCAGTTTTTTTCCGTTTTTTTGTCGTATTTGTCAGTTTTTTCCGTTTTTTTGTCGTATTTGTCAGTTTTTTCGTATTTGTCAGTTTTTTCATTTTTTGTCGTATTTGTCAGGTTTTTTCGTTTTCTTGTCGCATTTGTCAGGTTTTTTCGTTTTTTTTGTCGTATTTGTCAGTTTTTTTTCGTTTTTTCGTATTTGTCAGTTTTTTTGTCTTTTTTCGTCTAATCGGGCAATTTAATTGGTCTTTATTCGTCTAATCAGGTAATTTTATTCGTCTCTTTACGTCTAATTTGACAGTTTTATTCGTCTTAACTTCTTGTCTCTAGTCATTACGATGCACACACGTACATTTGAGCTTCTTATTTTTCTGATCATGATGGAAATGGTCCAGTTCTGTCTCGGATGACCGCTCACCAGGGGTACCATAATCATGATTTGTTAAGAGAAAGAAGGAATCGAAGCAAGAAGCTGGATATTTGATGACAAATGCCAGTCCTGGCGTGTCTTGAACACTAGCTGAATTTAAATCTCCGGCTTAGAACGAAAAGTCAATGATTTGCGAAAAACATGGATATTTTCAGACTTAGATTAGATAACATTTAAGTGTATTTAATTGCGGCCCAAACTTTCTGCCCAAGTAGGCCTTAATGTAGCATTTACGACGTAGGATGTCTTCCTTTTCTACCTTGTGCAGAAAATTTCAAAGACTTTTACGAACTCCTAGAAATATTTCCTGAAGTGGCTGAACATCAACCTATCACCTATCTATAATATGGTTATTCAGTGCCAATACTTCAATCCCTTAGTCAATAGTTCAAGGTTCTGTTGTGAACATAAGGGGAGCTGCTCGCTTTTGTCGAGAGTTCCTCTATTTGGCTTTTTTTTTTAAATCTCCATTAAAGAACGCTAGCTTGAACAAATGCACGCAGATTGGAAACAGGGTTCCTTTCAAAGTGACTTGTTTTTGTTTTTTTGACTTGAACTTCAGGTGGCTCTCTCTGAGAAGTACATTTTGCTCACTCTCAACTGAAGTGAGCTGCTCCCCCTATAATCACAACAGAACCTTGAACTTTTTTAGAGGGATTGAAGATAGGGCCTTCGAGATTAACCCCCAACTCATGCGAGGGTACACCTAGCGTTCATTAATTAGCCTGATTTGTTCGGTCGGATCTCTTCTTTTGGCCAACGTGACAATAGGATCTTCCTGACGAAATATTCTTGAAACCAAATGTGATGTTGTTACTCTTAGGCAAGGATTTCTCAGGACGAATTACAGAAATACAGCTTAAGGCCTGTCATTGTACTAAAATGAGAGGTTATTTCAAAGCAGTAAATGTTCCGTTGAATTTTCATTGTAGTAACTAGGCCTTAAGTGGTATTCTGTAATATATCCTTCATCCTTGACTTAGGACACAAACACATTGAGATGATCACAATAAGACATTTCTTCATTTTTAAGACTTCTGTTACATTTTATTCTTTGATTCTAGCTTCATTTTAATATTTGCCCTGGCTCTACTGCCAACATGGCCTTACATATGCTCTGACAAATCAGGCCCCTGCTCTACCGCAGAAGAGCTCTGTGAGCTCCATGCACATACTGAGGTGGAGGGTGGGAACGCGTACTAGCTACACAGCAAGATTAAGGGAAGCCAGGCAAGGGAGCAAGAGCAGGGAAGAGCCAGAGCATGATGCTAGAGAGCTCTTTCTTGAGAACATCATTGTGAAGAGGAAAGAATAAGCTAATTGACTAGGGGTGGGCAAAAAGTGCAAATCAAGCTTTTAGTTACCAAAAGTTGCAGAAAACAGCCCAAAATTGTAAAATAAAATGCAGAAAAAGATCAAAAGCGCAAACAAAAACCAAAAAAGCGCAAATGAAATTTAAAAAATCGAGGAAAACCACATTTTTCTGAAATTCTGAAACAAAAAGCTTTAGATATTTTCTTGTCATCTGCTTGTTATTTTTCAATCTTGAAGAGCAGAATTTAGATATTGAAGTAGTAGTAATCAATATTATGCTAACCTACGCTGGGAGCCTTAGAGATTTTCAAATATGTTTAACTTTTATTGTTTGAAATGGTCTTTTTTGTTTTGATTATGCAATTGTTTTTTTCAGAAAAGTAAGAAAACTGCAAAAAAAAGGAATCATGGACTCATGTTGGGATGCAATCTTAGCTGAATATAAAAGTGTTCAATATATAGGGGCACTTGCATTGACTTTTATTAAAACACTATATTAATTGTTATTGAAGAAGGAAGTAGGTTGCTGTTGACAAAATATTGTTGAATTCAGTTATCTAAAAATATCAGGACAATATTCACTGAGATTTTCCTATTCTTGTGTCTCGTTTGAGTTATATAGATTGTCTGAACTTTTGTGATGATGAGTGTAAAATCACATTTAGTTATCAAATTTGGAAAAAAATCTTCCAAAAGTATTTTTTTTCAAAGAAGAAATAGAAAATTCGTAGCAATTAGTACAATTTAGGCCAAATACGTAATAAAATCGTGCAAAAGAAAAGTGGTGCAAAAAGGCAAATAAATGTGTTTGTGTTACCAAAAATCGTTTGCACTTTTTGCCATCCCTATAAATGGCACACAAGTCAGACAGCATAGATTAGTTGAAAAAGAATCTGACCAGCTTACTTCTTTAGGAACACAGGAACAAACAGTAAGGACTTTCAGTAACTTTTGTTTTGTTAGGTAATGTTAGATTACTGCAAGTACTCCGTGTCCCCTTAAGTGTAAGCTTATCATGTTCTTTTTAACCTAACCTACTCAGTCGCTTGTGTGCCATTTAGCTTCTTCTTCACCATGATGTTGTCTAGAAACAGCTCTATAGGCTTTCACTCTTTTGCCTGGCTTCCCTTTTTCTTGGTGTGTGCCTAGTGTGCATGCCCCTCTGAAGGATCACCTTGTTTTTGCTTCCAACCACCTCACTTCTTAATGAAAGAAAAAAGAGAATGTCTACACTGGTGACTGGACCCAAAACTGCGTGCACTGAAAGTCAGTAGAGACTTGTAAATGCCTAAAACACAGTCTTGAAGGAACTTGGAACATTTATTTTGAGGAAAGATGGCTTCTAAAAGATGTGAAAGTAACATTTGGATTTCAAAAGAGCTAGCCTACATTTATAAAACTTTCTGGTATGACAAGCCCCCTTCATTGTACTAGAAGAGCAGTGCTCCGAACGATCTTGACCAAAGAAAAGCGTGGGCCGACAACCAGAGGGCGCAAAATCGTTTTCTCGTACGTCACATTCGACTTGTAAAAGGCTACTGGTAAAAGGCGCCAAAGATGTCTCATGGATCAACTTTGAACCAGCCCAATCCAAAGATGTTGTGTCGACGTTGGTACTTGAAGTAGTACGAGGCTTTTTCTTGCACCTCAATCCTTTCACTACAACAATGAAATAAAGTTTAAACAAATCTTTGTTCCATATCTCTTTTGTAGAGCCCTGCATGGACATTGTTTTTGGAAAACGGATCAACGTTAAGAAGGACCGCGATTTTTACCGAATAAGTTTGGATTTATGTCATTATATGTGCTCTCATTCGACGTGCACAGCATTCGAACATTATGCTACCAATCCCAAGGACTATAATAAGGACAGTGAAGGAGTTTGCTGGTTCTACTTTAAGGATGTGGAAGCCGTAGATTCCACCCTGAAAGGCAATGCCGTTGGAGTCAGAGGACAATGTTAACCTTGAAGTTTAATCCATTTCCTTGGACGCTGAAGTAAATAAACCGCTCTACTAGCACACCAGTCACTTTTTGCAGAATTTGTTCATCGACAGGCTTATTTCATTCAATTGAGTAATTATTAATTAATTAATGTTTTATTGCGACTCTTGGTCATGTCATGGCGTATTAAAAAAAGGCTTCAAAATCCGTCACACTCTTCACGCTGTTGAAACGTTTGATTGGTTGATACTACTTTAAGTCGAGCGTGTTTAAAACGCCTATTGTACTTTTAAATATGCTACACGCCTCTGAACAATAAATGATGATGTTTGTCGTCTCATTATCTGTATGAGAAGACTTTGACGTAATAATACAAAGAAATATTTTGTATTATTATTATTTTGTAATATATATTACAAATGGAAGATTTTCTGATATGAAGATGTGGTCAAGTACGGAGGCGCCCCAGGAGTAGGTGTGTGCTGGGACTTCCGGGTCGGAGCGCATTTTGACAATGCATTGTCCTGTATTTCTGAGTGCCGAGAAGTGATGTTTTGAACATAAAACAGCGCTAATAATCCGTTTTTTGCAAGAGCATTCTTTTAATGTTTCTCCTCTAAAAGTGACTTAAAGGGAATAATGAAATACTTCTGTTTGTATTTAAATCCAAATAAACAATTTGAAAAAACAAAAGACAAAAATGCAATGTGGGAGAACCTATCTTAATAGGTTTAATCGGGCCAAACTTGCAATCAACCTGATGTTGATCCATTATGTAATCAGAAGTTGGTTATGCATAGGGCACATCCCTAATAATTGTGCTAACTTGTACCTAATCTAGCTAATGGATGATAGTACCTTTGGATAATAAATGTCTAAGTATTCTAACCTATTGAAATAGGAATGAACTTACAACGTGTTAGTGGTTTGGTAGTCTCTACTCGACTGACTCGCCGGAAGAGGAAGCTTTATTGATCGTAAGGCATAGATAGGTTGGATGAATAAGATAACCTAGCTAACCATAGATGTAGAATCGACCTCCTCCGTATTCCTCCGATAGCTTCACAGACATCAAGGTTGCGACACTCCCCCCAAGAAAACATGTAAAGGGTTTTCTTTCATTCAAGCGGATGTCTGGGCTGGTTTAATAAACCAATACCCTAATACCACTGCAATCTCTGATGCGGAGTCTATCCATTCATAGTCATATTTCTGCGTATCTTTTTGACGGGACTATTGGGGTGAGTGGAGAATTTCACCCCATCCTATGACCTATGATCGAACTAGGATCTCTGGATAGTTGGAACGTTTATGGCTTACTCAAGCGACCATCTGTTTTACCTGAGGAACTTGCCTCATTGGAACCAGAGTGCAAAAGATGACCAATCTTTTGGGATAAAGACCAATCATCCGGGTTATCATCATAGAGGTTGTAAGGCTCCTGGGTTGATAATCTCAAAGGTTGTAAGGCTTTAAGATCCCCTTGCATAGTTCTATCGTGATGTATCGGAAAAAGATATTTCATCAAGAAAAAAACCGATAATAGTGGACTGTATTTGTAATTTTTGTGTTTTGATTGTGTGCGCACACTTTTGCGATGCTAATTTGTTTGTGACATTTTTCCTTCCGCTAAGTCTCTATAATAACCTCTTCGTTGTCTCTTTTTTCTCAAATTTCTGAATGACGGGAATGTAGCATCTAATTCCATTCCATTGTCACCTTCCACTTGAGAAACAGGTTCAGCAATCACGATAGTTGCATTCCCTGGGTCCGCTTCATCTTCCTCACGCACTCTTTTGTGACAGGGTCGGTTTCGATCAGGAGGTTGGAACACCTCCCCCAGTAGGCCTCCCGGGGGTGGGTCTGTCAGTGTCTGACCTAGACTTCCAGCACGTTCACTCTGGAGTGGGGATTCCAAATCCACTTTCTCTGTGTT
>JAAGOF010000171.1:0-23887 GCA_010645155.1 Tigriopus japonicus
AAAAAGTTGAGTGAAATTGCCGGGTTAGACGAAAAAAGTTGAGTGAAATTGCCGGGTTAGACGAAAAAAGACGAATAAAATCCAAATTAGACGTATAAATTTGTCGCGACGAATAAGGGTAAAAAAGACGAATAAAGACGAAAAAAGACGAATAAGTTTATTCGTCTTAAGTTCCTGTCCCTAATGATAACAGACGTTACATAAATTATGCACACATCTATTAAATATGCTAGCAATCGTCCACGAAACAAATAAGTTGCGAACAACAATTCTTGACTTCGATCTGGCTTCGTTTTGACATCCCAAAATGAGAGGAAACTAAACTGAAAGTCACGGATTGACAGTTTTCCTCTCGCTTCATGGCTTTTACTAGTCAGAAGACATTTGTTATTGATTGCTATTCAGGCCCAAAAAGCACTTGACGCAAAACTATGTTCGAACTTCTTTCAATCATGACGTAAGATATAACATCATTTTTGTAGCAAGTTTGGATCTCTATCTGTAAGGTTTCTCTTCAATGACGTTACTTGATTGAAAGAGGTATTTAGTTGTTAATAAGAAACACAAAGCAAACTTTTATTTCCATATCAATTTCTGGTCCGGGAGCAAGAGGGATGTTTTTTGTGGTAAGCTAAAGAAGCAAAACAAGAAGAAGCCATTTAAAAATGGGATTAAATAAGTTTTTAATTGTACCTTCTCAAAAACCTCACGATTCACCCCATTTAGATCCTACCAAGTTTCAAAATCGAGCTTTGTTCCTTGACCAGAAAATTGATTAAGAAAAAAAAGTTTGTTTGTGGTTTTTATTGACAACAAAAAGTGTCTAATTATGGAAATTTTTGGCGGAATTGAACCAAACGTGTAAATTTTAATCCCTCTAATTTGGCCCCCAAAGATTTGGCCGCCTTGTGGGATTTTAAAGGAATGAAATAGCGAAGACGAGGTTGGGTCGGTTTTTTCATTCCCTAAAATCCTCGTCTAAGTTTTTGGTCCTTTCAAATCTTTCTTAATCTTCCCGCGAGCGAGAACCAACCACGGTGAAGAAAAACTCCTTGTGTTAGTGGCAACTTTGAAACAGCTAGCTTGCTCCAAGAATGGAACAACCAGCCAGGAACAGACTAATGAAGAATTTCATTTCCCAACTGTCGAAAGAGTTACGGGGGAAAAGTGAGGCCTTGATGCAAGTTGCACGTTGCAAGGGCCATTCTTCGGAGGCCTTCAAACCTTACTTATCATGTTGGAAAATCGAACTGCATTTCACCCATCGTTAGATCTCTAAAGCCAATGAGATCCACATTTACTTCACGGTTCACCTGTTTGGTAATCCAGGAAGGGCCTCGTAAAATGAGCCAACTTGGGACCGTTCAGTCACTTACCCGGTATTTCTAATTGAAGACACGGAATCGATGCCATTGAATCAACATACAAGAGGGAAAATGTCGGTTGGGATAACATGACAGTGACGCGGAAGTGATCCTTCCAATAAACTAATAGCTTCTCTTCCAGACGGCAATAATGAAGTTGGCTTTTTGTCATGCCAAGTGCGCAGTACTACGAAGTGCTAGTCAAATAGTGAAGGCGGTTGTACTGTTATTCTTCACACAACTAAGCCACTTCGAGTCAAGTCGAGTGGTTGCTTCCCGGGGGATTTTTTTCACTCAAGTTTCCGAGGCAGCTGTCAATTTCGATGTGAAGGCCTGTTTTTTGCCTTATTCTTGAGGAATTTCTTGGCCCGTCGGGTTTGATCAATCCCCCATTGAGACTGTACAAAAACGAGGAAGTCGAGTGGAAACTGTTTTTCTTCTCCAGCTTAAAACCTGCCTTTTCAGGGATCAACTCCGAAGACCATCCGATAACCGCAAGAAAACACAAGACCTTAAAGTGTCTTAACCTTCGTACAAATGGCTGTAGGCGTCGGACTCAACGGCACAGCTTCAAGAAACCACCGCCTCCTAGGGCGTGGCTGCCTCTTTGCGTCAAAGCTTTGAAGTTGGCACCAATCCTATTGTGTTGGTTGTGTGTACAAAGTAGCTTGTTCCAATCATCCGGTGATTGAAAAGAGAGTGGGATGAAAGCAAGCAAGAGCGGAAAAGCCGAAGTTTGATTCCCTCGGCGAATTTCCACCAACATGTGACTATTATGGCAACCCAAGCATGCAATTTCATCTGGCAGAGTGTTCTATGAAACTTTGCCAACTTGATGGCAATCCTCTTGACAGGTTTGGATCGCTGGCAGCACATCAGAGTGGGTTGATGTTGAAGAGAAATCATGCATTGGGCTCCTCAATCCACCCACAGGAGGGCGTTTTGCATCTCAATGGCCAAGTCAGCAATCTCTTCGAATATTTGCCCTCCTTTCCATCCTGATCGTCCACGTCCCTTGCCATTTCCCCCTTAACTGCCTTACACACACCTCAGATATGATCCGATCCCGATAGCCTTTGGATATAAAGTGCTGAAGCTTCCACTCGCTTTCTTCCTCGTCTTCCTTCAATTCTGTCGCCATTAATTTAGCTCCACCAAAGGGAAAACGACCCTCAATGGTCCCAATTTCATTCCGTCCCTTGGACCAGAGTGGTTACCGCGTGAACCAGCCCACGAGCCCAAGGGAACTGGGAAACTGCAGATTCAGCCCATTATCTCTTTACGAGATAGGTAAACTGCTCTTTTTTGTCGCCTTCAATTTCGTCCCTGGCAATGGAACTCTCATTTGAGGCCGACAACCGAACTTCCTATTTCGTCTTGGCCTCACCGAGGCTTTAAGGTGTACTTAAGAGGACGGGATGAGTGACGGTCAACTTGTGGACCCGATTGTCCCGTGGTCATTTCCAACAATTAAGAGGTAGTTGTTGGGTCGGGATTGAAACGGGATCCAAGCATTCGTTTCGGTACGCACGTAGTGTGGCCAGACCAATCAATGCAATGTCATACTCAGGCGTGAGATTGGCAACGACAAGGAACTTTTTATGTAAAGACCTCGACAGATGAGCGATGTTCCAAGGTCTCACCTTGCTCGACCCCCATGGGAACTCGATACATATTCGGATTGAAGGGAAACGCCAATATTGTTTTGATTCATGTGGGTTGAGCGTATAGAAAATCGTTAAACCGGAATTTATATGCAGCAATGCGCCAAAGTGGGTTAGAAACAATCTGAAATCGCCGCAACATCAAATGCATGTATGGAGTGATCAAACGAGGCATTCAAGAATTATCATTCAATATCAAATCCTCGAGAAATCATCATAATCCAAATGCGTATGTGCGCAAGCAAACATGAGCAAAAGTTTCCTAGAAAGTTGTGGAAACAAATTTGATTGAGAATAGAGAGACCTATGCAGAGGACCTTAGTTCATCAGAAAATTTGGAGCAAGTTTCTCTCATTTCTGGTTTCATCCAAGCTAAACGTTACTTTCAAAGTTGGGATGGCAATTTCATCAAGACATCTAAACTACCAATGACGGCGCAGGACCTTTTTCAGGGGGAAACGGCGGCCTTGATTGAGGCCAAGGCCGCCAATTCGTAGAGCTCAGCTTGATGACGGGAGAGAATCTCTTTATTTCTTTTTTATCCTCGCACAAACACTTCCGGACAAATTTTTCCAATCCGGGTAATGGGGAGATCGATTTTATTTCCTGTCCTGACAATTTATTCCCCATAAAACAATCCATTGCCGAATTGAATGGAGAGGAAAACAACGTTTAAGCAAATTTTCCCCTCTCTCCATTTGCCTTTCACAGATTTATTTTACTTGTTAATTTTCCCGGCATTGCCAATGAAATGGATGCTTCACAATCCATGGCCACTCTTGTTTTTTTAGCGCCATGCTTTCAAACAGGTCCTCCCTCTCATTTCTAATCTTGCTGAAAAATGTCACCCAGTCCCTTGAAGCGGTCTCGAATTTCAGAGAATCCCTTCTACTTCTCATGTTCCTTTCCAGCTCAAGTTTGGCCCACCCAACACATTCTGGAACTGAGGCGAAATCATCATGGGATATCCATCTTCCCCAGAAGCAATCAGGGTGACTAACAACAAGTTTTTTTCGAAATATGCCCAAGACTTACCTTACCATAAAACAGTCTTAAAGAGCCATGATGTTAAGGTCTCGGTCGAATTGAAGGCAGTCAAATGAAGTGTGCTCTTACAGTGGAAAAAGTTTAGAAATTCAGACACCCTGAGACATAAAGGAACCGGGTCGTTGTGGATGGTGAAAGAGGCCATTATCCTGCCACTTAAGGAGACAATTTCCGAGATATGAGCCAAAGACAAACCGGAAAACGGTCTGATTTCCCCTTCCTGTGTGAACGACCATACATGAGAAAGGAAGCCAACTCAGTCTTTGGGGAACGTGCGATCGAGCGACTAACTTGACTATTCACGATTAATTTTCATTTCATAATTCATGTGGAACATGTTTTAGAAGAAGCCTCACGTGAGACATTTATGTCTCCTGGACCATTTTGATTCAAACCACCCAATCTGAATTTGCTAGGACAGGAAAACGCTAATGAAATATTAACACATGTTTGTTTGTCTGATGTCGAAAGGAGTCTGAAGGGCTTGCGGTTTGTTGTATTCTTTATGGCCCTGTTCTTTCTGTTGTCAAGTGGCACTGAAAGCTGAGGTGGCTCTGCATTGAGCTTGAGGTCATTTTTCTGCAATTAAATTGCACTTCCCGGGTGCAACAACCATTTTCCAGCAATTAAAGCATTCAATTACTTTCATGGACGCTCTTTAGCTTTCGCTGCAGTGGCCGTAAAATACAATTATGCGTGCATTTGTGAAGCTAAACACCAAACACGTGGTTGTTCTATTCTGGGGAAAGTGGAACATGACACCAAGATGTCTTGAGCAATGAGTGGCTCTAATTGTGAGCCAAGCATCCATGAATCGCGAATGGTATACTGCAAAAGAATAAATGAGATGAGACCACACACCACACTACTAGGGCAAACGAAATCAGTGTCCCATATCATTGACAGTCGTTCCAACCTGGTCCATGTATCTCAGCACATGTTAAGTGCTTAGCGCTTTCCTTTTGATTTTTCCCGTCTTTCCTCGAAGACTTCTCTTACCTCGATATTCTAAAGTGTGAAGAGGGTTGTCTGACGATTTTCATCCTTGTAATTTTCTATCTAAAGGGAGGGGGTTAGAATTTAGAGTGCAATGCATGCTTTACGAGCATTCCAACGAAGAGTAGAGTCAAGGCAGAGAGAGATTCTAGTCAACCTTAATGACAAACTGACAGCTGCGCTTGGACGAAACGATTCGATAAACTCGTGAAGTCTTGTCAAGGGTGAACTGTAGCCGAGACCATGGAAACATGGGAAATTTTAGCTGCCCAAGTGTGTCATGAAATCCACACACCATTCGTGAGGGCAATTTTGGGTTCCCTGCCCCTGCTGATAGACGGCTCTACCTTGGGCAAATAAATGTGCTACATACTATGGAGGGATGAATGCGGCGCCGACCTCTTATTCTTGAACAGCCCGACTTTCTCCAAATGAAGAGAAATGTCCAAGTCCTGTCTTGCTAAGAGGTCCACAGCCAAATCTTGAGCAAATAAACTCGAGTCAAGTTTAACAAGACAATTTCGCAATGGACCCATCCGTTGGGAAAGACTTTTGCAAAGTTGGGAGACAAGAAAGATTGCTTGCTCACCACGCACTACAAATTACTCGAACATAACTTCCTTCTTGCACCACCCTCTAAATAAATGTTTGGCGAGGAGGGAACTGCAAGGAACAAAGAAATAAAAGAACAACGGACACTAGGGTCTCTGTCATTATTATAGCTGTGTATGTGTGTTTTTTTCCGACATTCCTAAGGCTCGTGTTTTGTTTGATTTTGGGGCGTGTTTAATTCAAGACGGGGAGGTGTGTTTGTTTTTCATAACCTCTTTCTGAATGACCTTAAAGTGTTGCAAATCGAGTAGCTTCAAGGTTGGAATTGGTCTTATCCAGTGGTTGATGTGTGGCGTAGTCTTCGTCCCTCATCGTTGGGGTTCAAATGCATAAAGCTGACAGTTTCAGAGCCAAAGCTGCCTTTGAAGAGTCTCATATTTCTCGCCAATTGTCACAAAAAGAGCCCCAAAGATGAGAGACACAAAAGACAAAGATGGAAGCAAAAAAGGAATTGAGAAGGCCACGTCTGCACGAGTCGTCCACAATCATAACCACAATCACCACCAACAGTGACAAAATAGTAGCCGTAGTAAGCTTACCGACAACACCAACAACAACGACAGCTACAGGACCTTTTCCAGAAGACAAGGTCTCACTACACATCATCCACTTTCTTCTCCGGGCAATTTGGTCCTTTGGCGAAACGACAGTATTTATTCAGTAGTCCGTACCTTCCTTGGTTCGTGTCTCTCTCTCTCTCTCTCTTTCTCGCTCTCTCTATCTTTGCGTGTGTTTTTGCAGGGTTCCCAAAGCGAAGTCCTTGAACAACCAAGAGGACGAGAGAAACTTTTTGGTGCGACCAAATCAACGGGGAGTCTAACCATCAAAAATCACGCCATCTTAATACCTATTTAACACTGGAAGATAACGTGACAGGGAAGGAACTGAGAACGACCAGAGCTCTATCCTCGGAACTTCCACCATTCGTTAAAAAATCCAAACCAAAAGCCCAGAGGAGATACCATGAATGGACCGAATTCTGGTTGAAATGAAGGTGTCAGTGGACACCCTCATCCAATTCTTTTATTCAAATTGACCAAGAATACAAGAAAACTGGGTATGGTCAGGGCAAACCCAGGGTTAGACCATCCACGTATGGTAAATGAAAGTGAACACACCCAACTTGGCATTGAATAAAGTACATTGCAGAGAAATAGTAGATTCCTTTGCCAGTTGGTTGGTGGTGCAGTTGTTGGGAACACAATGGAAGTGAAGAGTGTATCAAGGATGTTGAGCCTTGTCATGTTTTGGCAACTCCCATATCTTTCAAGTTCCATCTTGAGCTCGCTTTCTGTCGGGACTTCCTTCTCTAAGTTGTCCGTACATAACGCGCCGTTTCTGTCGTTGAAACAAAAGATTTCTGAGATAATGCCATACCAATGGCAACTCTGAGATATCTCGTTCCAACCAGAGTGCTCTCTCTCACCCTTTCTTTCTTTCTCTCTGTCTCTCTTTCCACACTAGTTTCAGTAATAGTTCTTCCATCACCCTATCACCAGACACCATCTACTTGGCCCTATTCTCGCTTACCACTAGTCAACTATCCTATATCCCTCAACTTGGTGAGAAAATGAGAAAAAGATATTTTGCCTTTGGCTATTTTCCTGAATGAGCTAACTTTTGAAGCAGCTTTCAGCCGAGCAGACACGAGCAAATCAAAAACTTTCGCCTGCCAAGTGAGCTCTTGTACCTAGTAGTAGACCGGGATGATCTCACCCGTTAACCTCAGCTTTCAATCCAAAGTCTTCTTGATCATCGTGGCCTTTTCCCAACTTCCTTGGTCACAAATTAAGGAGATTTGATTTGATTTCCAATAACTTAACCAGCCTTAAAACCGTGGAAAGGAGTCCCAGTTGAGTAGATGTAAGGAAGGTCGCCGGGAAATTTGGCAATTAAATATTAGTCGAGTCTGGTACAACATCATTCTCAAGCCGCCTTTTGCTCTGCTTCCGCTTGTTTCACCTCCTCAATGTCACGTCTTGCAGACCACAAAAATCAATTATTCATACGCTCTCCGAGTGAAGTTTGCTCGCTTGTCGCTAAAACTGGAGGATCTGGCGAAACTGCGAATTCAGTTTTTAGGCTGAGGATGAATCGTAAACGATGTTCCTTGCTTCTATTCAATCCTCCATATGGAGCAGGAAAAGGAGGATAGCTTCAAGAAGACGAGTTTGAAGGCTCTGTTTTCGCTTGAACCTGATCTGTTCCCACCTATTGCTCATGTACATGGGGACTGTTTATATAAACGTGGAACTCGAGCGAAGTTCCATATCCATGTCGACCTAAAGCGCCAAACTCTCAAGCTCAAAGCTCCGCCAGTGTATGTGTACTACGTCTTGTGTACTGCTGGCTTGGAATTCCAAGCGAGTTCTCGACGAGATCAAGGCAATCCGAAAGGATTGCAAGGATACTACGGGATTTAAAGAGGTCGAGAGGGAGTATTTACACAAAATCATCCTTCGAGCTTAATGCAAATCCTGAAGCTCCAGATTCTTACTCAGAAGCTGGGAAGATATTTCGCTTGCCCTCAATCAATTGGTGGCCTTCGTCAATGGCTTCACCAAAGGGGAAAGTCCCTTTGGCAGGACGTATTCGCAATTCTTCTCGCTCCTAGTCTGTCATGCCACGATTCATTATCTGATGTTAACCCCGGAAACCACTTCCGGGACCCACGTCCTTCTCGTCAAACAATGGAATCTCGCTCTTTTCTCGGGCCCACATGACCCAATAACCTATATATTGATCTCTAAAGGGAATTTGAGTCCTTTTAGCCTTTCAGCCATAGCCAAAAAATGGGAGCCTCTGAAGGCTAAGTATCTCTCTTTCACTCTCGTCTTCCTATTTGGGCCTTTCTCGGTCGTCTTTTTAGCGATGGTCGTGGGCCACTTTTATCATTGGACAAAAGAGCAAGGTCGTTGTACTGTCCTTTAGTATTCGGGGATCTTCCATGTGCAGACCCTAAGAATTGGCCGGCTCTGAAAAGACCACCCATCCATTTTGCCATTTGTCCATTCGCTTCCATGTACGGTATGTAGAACTCTTTTACGACATCTAACCTTTAGGTAGAAAAAATAGTATGCCTTGTCAATTGTCGTACCTGAAATTATGAGACAGAAATATGTTTGTCAAGAAAGTTCAACGTTGAATTTGATATTCCAAAATTCGAGGTGAGTGAGCCAAGATATGCAGGGTTTTCGCGAATAACTTCTCTAAAGGTTAATGTCCATATTCAAAAGGCTTGTAATGGGACTCTAGCAATTCAAATGAATCTGAAAAGATAGTGGGCATCGACCATTTGCTCATCAAATCTCGACCACTTGTGTCTTTTACCATTCCCAGTTCGGATTGTTCCTCATCGACTTTGTTTTGTAAACGAATGACGAGCACGAAAAACAACAATATTCAAAGTCCCAAGAGCAAACAACTATGGTCTCAAAATAAGCCATGAGGTAGATTTGGATGGACACGACTGACCAAATCTGAGTTAGACGTCTCATCTCTCACCAGGAGGTGATTGAATTATTTTGGATTGTCATTGTGAATAACGCTTAATTGATTTATGGTTGTACCATGCTACGCTGCTATCTATTATTTTATTACTGTAGGGGACAACCCTATGAACCTAGATTCTTCTAAACGTTTTCAACCATGGGTTTTAATCTTTACCTAATCTAGCACCCATTCTTTCGCATAATAAGTCTTCATTAAATGATGCCATTCATTTTTTTTAGAAATTTTTGCCTTTTAGTAGACAGCGTGGCCCTCTTTTCCTGTTAGCTCGTCTCCTGCTCTAAAAGAGAAAGATTCTGCTTTCACGTACGAAAATGAGAATTCAATCAAATTTGAACGAGAAAATTTGATGATGGAATCACGAAAAAAATGATTGATGAGCGACATCTTCTTCTCCGTCTTTCACTACTTCTGCTTCCTTCAATCAACCATCCAGATTTTGTCACTTGGAGGAACATGAAGAGAAAGTTGGACCAAAAGATTGGGCAAGAAGAACTCTCTGAAAACTATTGACTTGGTGTATGTACGTAATGCCTATGGCTTGATGAATCTCTCAACCAACATTTCTTCAAAAAACCTTGCCAAACCTATCAAATCGGACGGGAACCTGCGTGGGATAGTAAAATCGATATGCTAGAGGTTTCATGCATCTTTTCAGGTACCAGGTACTTTTTCCATAAAATTTCATTTCCGGCAAAAATCCCACAAAAAAGAGCCCATCCAGTGTCAGGTTTATGAAAAAGCCTGATGAATCACGCCACAACACTGCATTCCCATCATATTTGTCAATGGTGAACCTCGTTCATGTGGCGAGGTCATAAATCCTGAGCGTGATTGTTGGTCTAATGGGATCATCGTCCGTAGTAGTATAACGTTGAGGTTTGAAACTGTTTCACCGCCCATCCAATTTGAAGCTATCAGATGCCGTTGGGATTTACAGATTTGCCAAATTTATGACTGTTCTTTCCGTTTTTGTTGGTTGAGCGATGTTTCAGCGAGATTAGGGATAAAACAGCTCACTTTAGGTACTTGTTTAACTCCAGTTCCGGAATGGAAGGAAAGAAATGGAGGTTCAATGTTGAGCACCTGGTACTCTCAATGTGCTCAATGTGCCAGGAGGAGAAAGAACATATTAATTGAGCCTTGGCATGCGATTGGAGAGGTGGCAGCCACACCCTCTTCAACCCCCATTGGAATAGAGCCGTCGAGATAAAATCAGTGTACCAATTTCATTACTCGAATCTTACCGGCCCCATTTGATAGTTGGAGATTTTCCCCGTTCGTTTTGGAACAGTTTCCGAGGACAAGGACAAATGAGCAAGCCCGACGATCAAGGCCATTCCGGGAAAATGGAGGGCTTATTAATGTTTCAAGATTATCATAATTCTATGATATGCAATGATCCGATTGTTCCAAGCTGGATCATCAACCTGATGGATACTCCTGAATCAACATAAATAATTCTTGGAACACTCGTCCGAGCTCCAAACAAAGTGTAATCTTGGACCGAAGTCTGCGCAGTGCCACATTTTGCTCAATAACGAATGCACTGAACAACAGCTGCGTGGTGCTTATTGCTTCTTGGCTCCATCCAATAGTTTTTGAGGAGAAGAAGGCCACGATAACATCAGCCACCATATGATGTACTGCGGAAAAGAGAGTTTACCCACCCAAGATGATGGTCCTGGTTCCATCCATCTAACTCATCGAGGTTCCATCTTGAGGTTTGTCCAACTCTACCTAAACTTGATGGAACCAGGGACTCCTTTTATCATTTTGGAGCACGGTTCAATGCATATCACTCATTATTGACTCCTCTGATGATCGTTTTAACTATCTTCATATGATAATTGACTCTTTGGGTGGATCCATTAGGCGATCTCTTTGGCTTCTCTTGAGGCTGGCAATGAACTCCTCCAATTCTGTTCTCGATTGTCTCCGCAATTGAGCGACTAGAACTAGAATATTACCGGATGCGTCGTTCCCAGCTGCTGCAGCGACATTCCCGATCCATTTGGAATGGATTCTGTCCAAGGTAGAGAGGGCTAACTGGATGATGCTACTACCACCGAATCGCGCAATAAAAGACAGAAAATATGCAAAAATGGAGAAGATGAGAGGAATGCTCAAGGGCACAGAAACTAGACCAGGAGCTGGGGCCATTCCGGAATGAACCACTGGACCTCATAGAACGAATTACATGAGCCAAGCCATTTCAGCAAATGAGAACAGTATGGGAAGGAAGTCTCAGAACAAGAAGTGCACTGGGATCCTTACAACCGCACAACTACTACATAGGGTCGGTCCTAGGGTGATGGGGGAGAGATTATGGTTGGGGAGGAGATTTAAAGACGCGTCGTAGAACCATTGGTGATATCATTATCATATCCTCGCACGTCATGAACTACAGTCCTTTATCCCACGCGACTCTCTCACCAAAAGTGTCCCAAACACAAGCAAGATACATCAGCAGGTTTTGCGAAAAAAGTCACACATTGGAGCCCACTTGGTCATGTCGTGGTGTGACCTTTATGTTGGATATGTTCTTACATTGTAAACCTCTGTTATAAGGGGCTGTAGAATGAGATTGCATCTCTTAGTTTCCTCATTTTAGCTTCCTTATTGTACTTGAGCACTGACGGGAAGAACCAAGGGCAGAAGAGATCGCCTCTATGGCCATCTTCTTCTTCTTCTTCGCCTCACTTAGACGATAAAGGCCACCACACGCTTGCTCTCGCTCGTCGTCTCTGTAATGGCCAACGGTTGCTATATCTCCTACTTCATTTTCTCGTTTTGACTCGCAGTGGCAATGTGTCCTTGCCACAAGACGAGATCGTGGAAACCACCAACCAACCAACCAACCAAACAGTCCAGATTCATGCATGTATAAGAAAAAGATCCCTATCTTCGAAATGACTTGTCCAGACCAAAGATTAGAAACAGCCAGCAACTAATTGTATCCCGAGCATGTGGAACAAGTAATCGGAAAATAGAGATAATGACTTAGTCTTTGACTGAAAATGAGGAAAATGACAGTGGTGGGGAATTATGTGTATCCACCAAATGGTGTTTTGTACTGCTGGGGGCTGCATGAAAGCCTCCAAAGCATGCACCAGTTATCAAGAGTTGGCGCCATTTATTTTCATTTGAAAAGGCGCTTGGGCGGAAAACCACCATGGATGAAGGAGATGAAGAAGACGAGTTGAGCTTTCAAGGAGGCCTCCAATGCACATAAAAAACGACTTCGTTGCTCGTGGCGAGTAAATCGCTCTCTAGGGTGTAAAGCACAAAAAACTCGCCTCAATGTTATAGGATCATTCCCTTAGTTAAGGATCTTTCACCCTTTTACGCAGATACTACAAAGGCTTCTGATGCCCCCAAACAATATCAATTCATGCTTGTAATAGTTTGATCAACAACGAGCGGTCAATCAACAAATAACATGGTGGCTAATTAATAGTTCATTGTTGACATTCTGTTATTATCTCGATCTGGGTCAACATCACGCCCAAAGGATTGAGGGTGAACGAGGAGGTCCCACAAAAGCAACCAACTCCCTGGGGGTGATCCTTTTGTTATTGCTCACTTTCCCCAAGAAAAACTGTTGGAACCCTTCGTCTTCATTTTCACTTCGCTTTCTCGGAAATAAAGAAGGGGGAATGATCTCTTATTTGGCCGTCACTAGCCTGCTGAGACTTGGGAAGCCTACACCCCTTTGATCTTGGAAGACCCGAGTACCTATTATATTAGAGTACAAAGTTCGTTCACAGTGGCCTTGCCTCGAACAATGTTCTTTTCGTTGCTCCAACCTCTACTTCGTATTCTGGTCTGGAAGTTCTTGCTCACTCTCGAGGTCCAGAGTTAACAGACCACCCGGACAGATGGATGGGCGAGTCTTTTCACGTCATATTTATTGGCCTTTCCGAAGCCCACCGGGCTCTACTGCCTTTGCTGCTCGAATACAGCGTCGACTTGTTCATCCCAATATTTACTTTACAGCATGTCTTGGGCGATGAAATTACATCTTGAGAATTTGTTCTTTCTTATCCCCTTGAATAAGAAGGGCTCCCATGAAAAGACTCATTTTAATTAGAGCCTATTATTTTAGTTCTAAGTTTACTTTTAGCCTTCAAAAAATGCCAAGTTTCTTTGGGGTTGGTTCCAATTGCAGAAGGTGAGAATCGCTCACGAGTTGTGATACACTACGTGACCGCCCAATGACCTCTTTCCTGACCCCCCACCATCGATTCCTGGGTGCTCCAGTAGATCATGTTTTGGATTTCATGCCAAGGGTGACACACTTTCAAAGATATTGACAATGATAAGGACCCCTTTTCCATTACGCGGGGTTACTTATTATTTTTCTTATCCTGACACCAAAACCCGGTCAGAGCTGTTTTTCCCGTCTTCCTTGTGATATTCATCTCTACAGTATATTGAACGCATTTCCGTGTCCTTCTTTTCACGACCTTTTAAGATTTGATATTGGGTCCACTTTATGCGGAATAAAATGGCGATAAAATGAACGAAACGGCCTTGTTCCGTACTATAAAAAGCGACTTCCTGTTCCTATGCAACATAAATGGTTTCTCGTTCCTGTATGGTTCTCCAATTTTGAAACGGGTCCACCAATCGGACTTCCTGGAATAAACTTTTCGACCTACTCCAAGCGAGGTAAGGTACTCTCAAAAAAGTTACCAAAGGCTGAAGAACATTGATTACTTCATCAATCCTTGGAAAAAAGACCTTAAATAAAGACTACCAAGGCAGTCTTTGTAATGTGTAGCCAATACATAATTTGAACATTTAGTATTGTAAACTTTGGCCATAATATGATTAGTTAGATATCTTAAACCGATGAAGCTGTCACTTTTGAATTGGAGACAAGTAAAGAATAGTTCAAAAGTAATCGCTTAAAAACTCACTCGTAAATTATAACTTGAACCCGGTCGAGTTAAGCCTTCTGCTTTTGAGTCGTTTTTTCGGATGAGAGAGACTTACTGTTTTTGAGCACTTGCCAATAGGATGACAGTTCCAGTGGTTGGAGCTCTGCGAGAAGCAAAGTGTCTCGTGGAATGTGCTTTATAGTACGTCCTACGTAGAAAGAAGAGTCTCGAGTGAGTAGGCAAGTCAGATGGAAGCAGGAAACAGGCCATGGCATGGCAGACCTTGTGGATGGAGGAAAGAGGATGATCGTGTTGATGATGAGAAGAACGGTTTCATTTCCATTTCCTCTACGAAAGATGTCATTTTGTAGCAAACGCTTCGGTATTTGGACCCGGAACCCAATCCTGAGCATACACAACGAATAAAAGCAATACCACTAGGGATGGCAAAGAAGACAGACCAACAAGAAGTGAGGAAGACAGAGAAGACGACGAGTTAGCTGCTTGGTTGGTGGGTGGAGGAGGTGGTTTCGTGGCCGTCAAGGTCGAGGGGCCCGTTTTGGCTGAGGGAACGACTATGATGATTCCGTCCAAAGGGACTACAACAAATAAACTGTCTCAGCCCCCTGAATCACATTGAAAAGAGGAGCCCGAAGAATTGGATGAGAAGGATATGCAAATCATCATCCGTTGACTCACTCTCGTCGAGAACAAATGGGAGTGAAACTTGGCACCGACTGTTCCCAACGTCCCTGACGAAATCCACCCTCGCACGGTTTTGTCCCAGTTCTTGCTCCTCGAGGTGATCATTACACGAACATACTCAAAGGTGTGCAATTATTGGAATATCGCAAGCCAAAAGTATATGGGAAATGAGCTTTTCACTCCCTTTACTTAGTGGGTTCAGAAACATAGAAATGACAAGTTAATTGTCATAAATTACGTCCTCCAGGGAGGTCGAAATGCTTAGCCGGTTACAACCCTCCATAATGATATGGATATTGAAGACAAACAGTGGCCCCCTTGTCATAAAACTGTAGCTATAAAAGGACAACCTCAAAGTGGATCTCTCGAAAGACGCTGGTTATGAGTGTCCTCGTGGTAAAACTGAAAGCGAGCCCCAAACCAGGCGCTCCAAAGGGAACACGACCTTCAGTGTTCCACGAATCAAAGCCCCACTCAGAATCTCCCAATGTTTATCTAGTGGGAGTAGTTTGGGGATCCAAGTCTCACTTGGGACGACAAGTCTGATGTGCTCCACAAACATTTCCAAAGACGAGGAGCATGGAGGACGAGCTGAGAGTTAATCCCAGATCCAAAAATCTCTAAAAGCTGGTTCATACACGTTCATACGCTGGAGAAATATTCTTTCCTCGAAATTCGATGGGCCAAGCGGAATTATGATAAATGATGCCTACAAATTGTCATTGCTTAGTATCAAATGATTGTCAGGGAAAACATGGCTAGTAATACTAGTAGTTCCGATGGATGAGGGAGCCATGACATGAGACTATATATAGCCAAGAGAAGGCACACGAATCTCCTTATTGGTTTCCTTTTTCAAGGACCCTGGTCTTTTTACCCACTGGCCAATATAATGAATTTCTGCCATTGAGCCATTCAAGCTATGTCGTGTAGAATTATCGGATGTACACAATCCTCTTATTTCATTTTTGAGTTTGCCATAGTACATTCATTATTTAGCTTTGCATGCGTTCTTAGTAACACTCGACCGTGAATGCTTTTGACTGAAAAAAGGCATGGTAGATTTTAGCATATTTTGTTCATGATGAGTAATTATGAGGTTCCAATTTTGCGGAGATCATGGTAGCTTTTGTAACGATTGTGTTCTGCCGCCTAAATTAGCTTATAAAGCCCATTTACCGGGGCAATGCGAACGTACATTACATGACGTGTACGACGAAATTAGAGCTATATATTACAAGGAGGAGTCCCATATAATGTAAGTCGATACCCTATCCTAAGCTGATACATCTTTGGGGGTTGATAAAAGACCATTCAAATGATTCAGCTACCCAATACCAATAGATGGATAGACAGACAGACAGAAACAAACAAGCCAGCAAGTCAGTAAGCAGTATCTATCTCTTATCCTAAACATTAAATCCGACAATCAGACAAGTGAATCTCCAAAGAAGAATGAGCAGAGAACTCTTATCCCGAGATTCATCTATTTGGATTCACCCAAAACATTCTCGTCTGTGTGCGTGCGCGCGTGTTGTTCCCTCTGATGTTCCTAGTCATTGAGCAATGGACCGCCTAGAGCTGTTGATGATTATTTCCAATGTCATGTTCAGTGAGGAGATCGCTTTCGCTTGCTTGATTTGGTCATGCTTGGAGAACGCTCAAGGCTCGAGGTTAGAGCTTGGAATCTGTCTGACTCCAATCCATGGAAGAACGAGAAGAACATGCACAACGACGAATGAAGAGGAAGAAGAAAGTCGGTCGTTTTAGTGAAGGCATTTAGATCTCCCTCCATAGCTTTTTTCTTGTCTTCCTTCCCCGCCTCTGCTAGTTGTATCAAGCCGACATGAGAACGTCAGCCTTTGAAGAGTAATCACATATATCTTTACTTGAGAACAAATTGGAACTTTCACACACTTTCCCATCTGGTGGCTCATGTAATTGTTCCCATTGAAGGGACCGACCGAGATAGTGCTTACGTCCGGACATCTCAGCTCAGTTAAAGACAATAAAGAGCCAGATTGTTCAGATTTAATTGGGATATTGTTCTCTTTCCCATTGAGTCGACGGTTACGTATCGAAAACGATACCAAGAATATTGTACCATTGATCAAAGCACTTTCTGACATGATGAACTTTAAAAACACTATTCAAGTTGCAAAAAATCGAACGGAACGTTATCGATTTATTGGATTGGGCCGATTTGGATTTGGAAACATCACCAACCATCCATCTCTCTTGAGGTTGTTTTTAAATCAAACCTGGCCTACATAGTGAGATTTCGGTGAGAATGCGAGAAAGCATATGAATAACTCGTTTGTTGGTGGCAGACCCTCTAGACTGAACACCCCACTCATGCAACGCCCTAAGGTCCTCCAACGACCCGAAAAATATCCGAAAGTTGCGTAGTCCTTGTTGAGTCAGCGACCAAGCTTTCTATTGTTATGGTAATAAATTAACTGCACTCTTGTCAGAAAAGGAAAGCTAAATTTTAGGCCACGGCACCTTTCCACGAGAAGTATAAAAAGGCCCACCAAATAAACCAGTCAAGCATAGTGAAGGCTCATGCAAGTATGTTCATGTCATTGCCTCTTACTCATAACAAGTACTAAAGCCTTCAGGCCATCATGCTTGTTCCTTGATGCCCACTTCTCACACGTCCATTTTTTGTCCCCACACTTTGAAGTACCCATTTGGTGGCCTTTGATAATGAACCGCCATTTTTCCCTGATCTATCTAAAAGCATTGTTCAACGAGGGTCAGGTTTTTGGATTCATTAGTGGCTTTAGCATCAAAGATCCCAATCCTGAACTGGTCCAGATGAGGCGTCCAGCTCAATGGAACGAATGGTTTCAAATGCACGTGGATGCTGGTTCAGGGCCCATCCTCTTAATGTGCCCATGTTCGCTAGGCCTGATTCCTGTCCGCTCTTTGAGGGGGAAAAAGTTTTTGAAACCCTCGTGCGAAGTGCATTTCAAATCTCTAGGACAAAGGCTTGAGAGAGGGTAGCCTCACTTGGCCTTTGGGAAGGTCGAGCTCAAGTTTCCAAGTAGTTAGGTAGCACAAGCTAACTAAATAGGAGAGGGAATGGCCACTGTTTCAGCCAGTCAGTTTGGATTCAAAAACGAAACAAACGATCCAAAAAACAAATAGACCGAGTCGCCATTTGAGCAATTAACGATCGTTCTTCTCTGATCCATTCGTGCCTTCACGTCTGTGCTCCTTTTTTCATCATTAGGAAAGGTTGTAAAACGCAAGGTCCTTTCATGAAAGTGGTATTTTCCCTCGTGTTATGAATATTTACCGACTAAAGGGCTTCATTGGGCTTTCATTTGACATTCGCTTTCGCACCCGAGTCTGCATATTCGCAGAGCGGGACACTGGCAATTTAAGAAAGACTTTTTAGGGACAAAATTGTTCAGGACCCTAGAGTCATGTTCAGGACTCATAATGAGCATAATATATTCAAAGCCAAGGGCCCATTCGGGTTTTGAGCTCATCTACGTAATGCAAAGTCTGGACGAAAAACCTCCAGACATCCGATGAACCGCAAAAAAACAGGTTTCTTGGCCACATGCAACATGCATGAAATAGTTATTCTTGTGCTTAAGGCTCAATCAAACCTACAATCCTCAGTGTTTTGGTATTATAGGATCTACTAACTGATGCCTTTTGTCTTCGTCAACACCTTGCTAGGGGTATGTGGGAGATGGAGGAAAGCTTCCAATTTCACAAACTTTTTCCATGAGACAATCATTCACTCCAAGAAGATCTGCGAAAAACGAGAAGCTAGACGTCAGGGAACACAGATCCACAGAGAATGAAGACAGACGAAATTGCCTCTTTTATCCAAAAATTTCCTTCTTTTGTGATCTAACAATGTTTGGTGTCACTTGGGAGAGTAACAACCATTCACGTCTAAGAAGTAGTTATGGCCGAGTGTACCAGTCTTGTTCCCTCCTTTTAGCCTGGAACAATCCCACTTTTGAGGTCTGTGGATTCCTTTTCAGGATCTGATTGACAAGAAAAGGTTTCCTTCATTCGTTCAAGCCACACCACAGAGGCGAAAGAATGAAGAGAAAACGTGAGAGAGAACCAACAAGAAAGAAAGGGATCCATCCCAAATGGCTCTTGGTCGTGCGATGATAACTATCCCACCACCGTACTACGTACTGTAGTACGTAGGTGGAGGAAGGAGGAAGGACGGTGCCATGAGGCGAGAACATTCGTTGAGGAACGAACGATCCATTTCCCAAGGTTTTTTTTCCGTTGGGCTTGGTGACAAATGGAAAATATTGCTGCTGTACCTTTTCCGACTGACATAATGAAAGGGATCTCCTAGCCAAGGTGAAGGTCCAATTTCACTGATTTGTGACGCTCGTTTAGCTTTACGTCCTTAATTCTTCTCTTCTTTGGACGGCGGTTTTGGCAACTCAAACACAAAAACTCTTACCTGAAATGGGACCAGAATACTGAATGAACGTTGGAAACCCACGAACGAACAGCTCTCTTTAGTTCTTTCTTTCTTTCTTTTCTTTCTCTCAGACAGTCTTTCTTTCTTTCTCACTCACTCACTCACTCCCTTTTGCACAAGCCTCAGGGATTGTTAGTGTTTATACTCGTCTCTCTCCGGAAATTTTCTTGGTCATCTTGAGAACATTTCGACGAGAAGACTCGGTTCCTTCTTTGATCACAAAATGGGCCCTAAAATGATGTCTAAACATCCTCGACAATTACTTCTCTTTTGTTCTGAAGTCACTCCCATATTTCCCGACTCATGTTCGATATGGTCGCTCTTTGGCGACCATTAGCAAGTGCTTCGTCTATTATATCCCGATGTGGTGCAAGCTCGATATCAGTCAGTGAGTCAGTCCTGCATGTAGTGGATGGGTCGGAAGTAGACACAAGTACCCAGTCAGTAATAGACTCCCCCTCTCAGTCTACCCCCGTACTCTCGATCTTGGAGGAGAATAAAGGACATGATGCTAGTCGGACATTGTGCCCTTCAATGGTGGCTAAGATGACGGTGGCCATTCTCCAAGATGGGACTGCCTTTCAAGGAGTGGCAACCTTGGACTTGGCAGCCCAAAGAAGACGGAGAGGAGCCCATATTATTCCAAGTGTTCCCCTTTACTTCCCATCAATAGACGAACGAACGGTTGTAAGAAAAAGAGCCTCTCTTTTCTGTGTTTACATCCATCTGCGATAGTGGGCACACGGACAGAGGTATCGTCATTCAGAGGCAGGCATGCATTTATCATTCACATCGGCGTTCACTTTTACTCTCTCTCTCTCTCTGTCTTTTTATATACAGTATGAGGGACGACGAGATGTAAAGAAGACCTTTCTCTGATTAAATCCAAAGCTGGAACGGGTTCGTGGCTCGTGGAGGCATTCCAGCCCAACCGGTATCATTAACGGATGATCAAGGCATTTCAAAGCATTTACCAGTACTTTCCGTTCATGCCTACATGGATGTCATTTCAAGGTTGACAGATCAGTCTCTTTCTCTCAGAAGAGACCTTAAAACGATCAGACTACATACTAGTAGTAGGTAGGCCTTCTGATTCGAGATCAAGTGATCTTTCTGGGGAAGGTGGATGGAGAGAAAGATAGAAAGAAAGAGGAAGATGGTGCTGGATGAGCTAGCATATAGATTAAAGAGCCAGCTTCTTCTTCTTCTTCCTCCTCTTCTTCCCGTTCCATTGTCTACCATCTGTAAGTGATCAATCACAGATCTAAAAGCACTTGGCCACAGACTACACCCGCATTGTTTCTCTCGGGACGAGTTCCATTACTTGGTCATAACCACTTTCATTTGGATTATTCGGCGGGTTGTCACTCCCAAGATCCAAACACGGAAACATAATGTTCTCACATTCTGTCGATCAACATACGTAATCTAAAGCATTGCCAGCGTTAAGAACTATAATATAAGTATTATAAAAAGAGTACAGATACTCTCCAGTCTAGTACATAAAGTAAGGTACGCCTTTTAAGTTCAGGGAAATAGTTGAAGACTACTGCATGTGACCTATAAGGTCATATGTTTTGTGTTTTGAGATCCATGCTTGAAGCAAACTTCATCAATTGACTTCCATGGTTTTTGCGTCTTTTAAACGTTTTCAGGCTTTTAAAATGACGCCATATGAATGTCAGCTTCTACGTATTCTATGTTTAACCCAAAATTTGGTAAGAAATGCTTTAGCAGGCTCAAAATACGCTTGAAGTCAATAATGGAAGCATGCTTGCAGCATGCCTTTGTGCAGACAAAACATATGAGCTATTGTCTGTCTCAATTCAAAAATTCCAGTATAGTCCAAGTCAGTCAAGAAGAACGTCAACGACGTCCATAAACGCGGTTCATAAGAAGAGGATTAAATGGAGTTTCGACCTAAACTTAGGAAAGCTTTTGGTTTTGCAGTCCTGGCTCGAGGATATTTGCTCACAAGGTAAGTAAATAAAAAGTACGTTATTCCGCGTGGCCTTTTTTTTAAATGGAACAAAGGGAACAATAGAGGAATGACAGAAGTGTTGGTGTTGAGCTTTAGAGACGACGGGTCGAAGAGCATTTGCACTTCATTTGGTTGTCAGCCAAGTCTGATTTATGAGCTTGTTTACCCAGGTCGACACTCTGATTGCCATTCTTGGGGGGTGTCAAATTCAAAACACTTTCCTAGAGAACCAGTTGTGGTAAATGCAGAATCGCCGTTTTTATTTGCCAGTCCCAAGCAAAGTGGGATCCTTAGAAGCCCAAGGTCATTGAGTAGTAAGTGGTGTAGTTTTGCTTTCCTGAGAGGCCATTTGTTTTTCTCTCAGGATGGTTAAGTTCCTCCACCATTTCAACAATGAATTTGTCGTGGAAACCAAGGTAACTGCTAGGATGGACTATCACGAAAAGGAATTGAATTTTGTCGTCCATATCAAGTTTTCTTCGCTGCTCCGAGAAGATTGAGGAGCCGGTCATTAATTACAAAAGACCTTTTCCCTTGGTGGCCCCGCCTTGCACAAGGTCACGCAAAAAATGACTGTCTGTCCTTCCACCACCTGAAGTCCATAAATTATTTTTTTCCCGCGTTTTAAGGCCATTTCTTCAAGGTTGTCGTGGGGCCGTTGGCGAGTTTTAATGAGCTGGATATGCCCATGGATATTGTAATACCCTTCGGCTACTACGACGATAAACCGGGATTATCTTGGCACGAGAACTTGTCCTTGCAAAACCCAGATGGGCTTGGTTGAGTTGGGGAAATTACATATAGATAGATCGATGGTATCAAAGGCTGTCTGTCACTCAAACAGCATGCATGGATGGAGGTAAATGATGGCCTCAAGGTTGATATTATTGTCTTATTGATAAACATCATTCGATACTGACGGGTTACACTGGGTTTGACTGAACCTTCAAATGACATTGACATTAATTTCATGTACACAAGGTTCGTGTATTTTGCTTATCAAGAGCACACATTGATTAGGTCCTTTTCTTTGAGATTCATTCACGGAAGGGCTTCCGAACCTCTTCCATTATTAAAGACCCCCGTTCTCTTCGATCAGCCTCGGACAATTACAAAGGCGACCGAAAACGGAGCTTAAATGAGACCTAATGCGGGAATAAGACATGACGATCAAAACGTAAAATGTCACATGTCTGAAATGAAAGGAGTCATCCGAGGTGATAATACACTGACTCACATCATTGTGAAATTCACGGCATTCTTTTCAACCTTTGAAGAACAACTCCATGTCAAAAGGTCACGAGCTCAGAGAACACATTTTTGAGGCAATTTTCTCCTTTTTCATACATAAAGCTGTGTGGTTGGACATGAATGGAGGAAAAAACAGAAAAAGTATCTTAACCCCTTGGGCAAGACTGGCCACATATTAAGCAACAAGGTTACAACCTTTGAAAAAGCGGGTAGAGAGGTAAAAAATGAAAATCACACCACGTCATTGACTTGAAAACGGTTCCGTCAGAAAAGTCAGAATTGTAATCTTGAATATAATTCCAATCAATTGGGCTCATTTTGATTACTGGCATAATAAGTAAAATGTCAAGAACAAAAATTCAATCAATTCACAACTAGCCCGAGTATGGTCAAAATAGCCATCCTCTAGTAAAGTCATTACAAAAATGTGTTAAAATGTCCTAGGCCGGAACTGGAAAAAAATCATATCAAGTTTTAATGGAAATTCCAAAAACACTGAGGTGAGGAGCATGTAAAAATGAAAATTTTTTTACTGCATTTTATGAGATCTGAAATCTTTACCATTTTGCTTGGGAATTTGAGTTTTCATATACCCGGAACGATTAAGTTGCTTTTCGTGGTCAAAAATGTACCAATTGACCTTGCAATTAGTTTCAAATCAAAAGATATCTAGGTAATGTATTTAATAAGTTTCAAAAAAATTGTGTATTTACTAGGTTTTTAGTATACCTCTTATTTTTGTTAACAATCTTCAAGGGATTTTTATTCATCTGCTTTCATGAAAGTATCCAAGCTTCCCATTGCGATGCATGAATAATTGAAGTTGTTATTGGAATGCACATCATTTCAATGTACGTACGTTGCTCTTTATGAACAACAGTAAATAAAATGCATGAATCTTTTGATTGGTTTGCCAATTAGTTCATGTCAACTTAGAAAGTTAAGGTTTGCTTGGATATTAAGGATCGATATTTAACTGTCACAAAAACTGCTACGTGAGATGTTAGAGTAAGACTCCGTTGGGAAGATGATTTAAAAGTAAAATTTGATGGAATTCACTCACCAACACGCAAAAAATCCTGACAAGCCAAATCCTTTTGACGTACATTTGTAAATGTGAACCTCTTTTTGGTCGATAACTTTGATCAAATTGAAATTTGATCTTCCAAAGCCTTGGATGACATACAGTTAAAGGAGACGTTGACGAAACGACAAACAGGACCACCTTTAACAAACTATTTATAGCTTGATTTAGCAACGTTGCCAAAAAATAATTTTAGATCCATCCAAAGCTATCACGTCATCTGCACACTAATTTTAACAGAAGCAAAATAAATTGCAAGTTTTGTGATTGCAAAATTCAAATATTTTAATGGCATCTCATGTACATTACAGGA
>JAAGOF010000171.1:23983-34924 GCA_010645155.1 Tigriopus japonicus
TTTAGCAACGTTGCCAAAAAATAATTTTAAATCCATCCAAAGCCATCACGTCATCTGCACACTAATTTTACCAAAAGCAAAATAAATTGCAGGACCAGATTCTATGGCGTGAAAGTGACGATAGGAGAATTCTAATCTTGACTTAGAATACCAATGTCAAAATCAGAATTTTAATGCAAAATGAAAAGCATGAACGTACATTTGTTCATTTCTAGCCGACTAAATCCCGTCACACCCAAAAAGTAATGAACCTGAACAAACCAAGCGTTGAAAGCAGATATTTTGAAGAGACCTGAAGAGCTGAGTGGGAAGTTAGCATGGAAAGTTCCTTTGTATGTAGCGTTGGCGAAACCACTTCCATTTCCGAGAGAAGAAGTCTTCACAGTCTTCCCACTCGAGAATTCTCATTATTCCATCTGGCTCAATAGATAGAAAGATATAGAAACTGACTTTATACATAACTCGGAAACATGCAGGGACACGTCATTACCAATAGACGAGTTAAGTACGCGTAGATTCATGGAAAAAAACGTCGAGTTCAAGATCCTGACTTGAACTATTCTTCCCGGTTCGATGCTCGGTTTCCTGGGAAGAGTCTTCCTAGGAAGGAAAATAACTCCTCTCACTAAACGGAAAAGAGAAGGAACTTCTCTTTGTTCTAGCGATCCTCATCAAATATTGCCTAGGTTCTCAGGACATTTCCACCACCTCTCATCGCCCAAAATTCCCGTCTTTTCATTGGATCACACAAATTTCAGCCAACCAGATCCATTTGGCACTGGGATTTTACCCAGCCCAAAAGCGTTGAACCGACCTGAATGTGGGTGGAATTATCCCTTGATCCAGTCCAAGACCAAAGCGGCCAAGGGACATTTACAGAGGAAGAAAAATAGGATCAACCCAGTTCTATCCAAGGAAGAGAGAGAGAGAGAAGAAAAGGCAGAAAAGAGGAAAGGAGGGAGAACGAAGAAGGCCAGTTATGAGGCAAAAAGGTCGCTGGCGAGTCGAGAATGACGATGAAGTGAAGAGGTTGTGGTCAAGACATTTGTAGTGGGTAGACACAAAGACTCCCTTGAGAGTCTTCATTGGCCACAAAATTTTAGAGCTTGCACACAATATTTTCTCATTTTTAAGCAGAAAACTAGCCGGATTAAGCCATGAAATGAGAGCAGAGCTGTTACTTATTCCGTGTAGTTAGTTGAAATTGTCTTTAAATGTCCCGTGAAAGTTCTTTTGAATATTCATGACATATTGAAAAATTGAGCAATTCTAAAAGACCTAAAGCGTCAGTGTAATAGCATTGGTTAGTAGCAATAGAAAAACGATTCTGACACATTTCAATTTTTCACAAGGGGGATCCCTGGTGAAACTTTATTATGTTTCCATTTTCAATCACATGTTCACTATTATGAAATTGCTAATAACCATTTTATAATTAATCAATTTAAAAAGGTATTTTACTTCCTGAGGCGCAATCAAAGCATTTCTTCTGTTCCACATAAAAATTTCAATGCATATTCTTTGCTTCTAATACCAGAAAATTGAGTAATAATTTTAAATGGAAATTCATTTTTCTTACAACCAGGAATTGTTTTTGTTGATTATAGAATGCAACGGATATTTTTGGTCTTAATTAGAGAAATCAAAACAGCTAACCATTTTTCTTAGTTCTGTCTCAAAATTATCAGAATAAAACTTGAAAAATAAACTGTCAATGTCATTCACTAGCAGAAGTACTTTGTCTCCATATTTGGCTTTCAAAACATCTTACCAGAATTTATACGTGTACAATTCAAACAAATCTAGAAAATGAATACCTACAAATATTGGTCGATTCAAGTAGATTGTATTTTTTTGGATTGTTGGTGTTAGGGTCGGAGGTTCGAGCCTCGCAGGCCAGCGGAGCCAACCATCATATCGTCCATTTTTTCCGATGGGCAATTTTATGTCCGGTATCAGAATGGTTCTCCGTCTGTGGGTGTGGATTAACGTCGAAAAGTATTCTTGAGAAAGGTCGGGGAGGAGAATCGAACCTGGGACCTCTCTCACGAAAGGAGACTGCGCTAACGACGACACCACGTCCCCTCCCCCAAAACCTCTCCTTGTATGTATTTTTTTCTATTTTACAGTCATGGCATAGAAAGTTTTATTTTTGACACTTTTTTGCATTGAGAATATAAAACTTCTTTTCATTTAGAATCCTATAATATTTTTTTGTACCCAATTATCCCTAGCTTAACTGTTGGCAAGTTCAAAATCACTAAATTTTGTAAGATCCATTAAAGTTTATCCATAAACAGCATTATGCATTAATTTGAAAAGGTCCTTCACAAACTCATTTTTAGCTTGACCACTCAGTCTTAATTCTATGTATGGTTTTAACCATGCCTCTCGTCGATATCTCAAAACCATGTTTTTTTCTAATATAGCACCTTTTGACGAGTAATAATCAAGATTATTAACAGAAAACGGGAAAGTTGCTTCAAACAGCAATATGAGGAACTAAATTTTTGTGTTTACTTTCTGGTGGAGTAAAAATTTTAGGAAGAGGAAAATCATTCGGCAAATCATGTAGCTTTTGTGGATATTTCGAATCAACCTCATAGATAAAGTTAAATGATTTTGATTGTTTATACAATTTTGATTCCAATCATTTGAAGTCTCCAATTGGCAAAGGTTGCATCATAGCCCAACCATACCAATTGTTCATATCCATTTAAGAAATGTAACTTGATGGCTTTTCAGGATCGTACAAAGCTTTCATTTCCTCATTGTTAGTTTTGCATAATTGGTTACAATAGAAAAAAACACCTCCACGAATCCCTCCAGGGATCCACCTTGTGAAAAATTGAAATGTGTTAGAACTTAGAATTGCTATTCTATAATAACTTTGGTTGTCTGCCAAAATGATCTCAATAGAACTTTTGAAATCGGACCAAACTTTGAAAAGCCTTTTGAAAGTTAAATTGATTTTAAACAGAGAAGTCTTTTCTTTGGCGATTAGATCAATCCAGATTCATCGTAACCAAACGTTCTCAACATAATTCATAATCTGGAAAAAAATTGGCATTGTCCTATTACCTCATTGATTGTGTATTTATTCGGTTAAGATACGCAAGGTACAAGCCCGATTTTGATTGGTCATCAGCTTGATTAAGAGAAAACAAAACAATTTCCCAGCCTCATTGTCGATTCTGACAGAACATTTCACTGGCTGTAACAATCCACTCCATTTGCTTGCTTCACAAGAATGCAACCTTGGCGTTTGAACAATTCCGTCGATAGACATTTCCAAACCATCGCACTGATTGGAACAACTCGCCATAACGCATTCGAAGGTCAATGGTTTGCATGAATGAATGAACACCTTTGGCCCCAAAACTTGCATTTACGGTCGAAATTTGATATAGTTTTTTGTTTGACAATGAGATGATGCCCTTTCCCACTATTTTTCAAGGACACCATAAACCAGAGATCCTGAACTATGTACTTTACTCTTGGACAAATTTCAAAAATACAACTTGAGGCTGATATTGATGGGGCCTAAACAACATTTTGAAAATGATCCTGGGTTGAATTATCCTTTCTCAGGTGAACTGTAACCTTCTTGAATGGAACGAGATTGAAGCCCATCAGAGTGCAAACAAGTTCAGACGATAATGCATCACGGCCGAACAGATCCTAATGTTCCAATAGCAAGTCACCAAGCAACTTTATCTGGCCTGTCACGAACATTGGGACGACTTCCATTGGAAAGTTCCCTAACTGGATCAAGCGAAAAGGAACCGAGTATCAACATCGCGTATTGTTTTTATTCACTTGCATTGTGAAAGCCCCACGTCCCAAGGGAGGAAAAGACGGAAGAGTAAGAGGTAACAATGTCGTCGTCGTCAGGGTCGAGTTCGTTGTAATAATTCTTTCCGAAGAGAAATTTCCTGTCCTCACAAGTACTTCGCTAATCCAACCCGAACTTCACCAAGGGTCATTAAAGTTAGGCAATGCCACATTTTTTACTCCCAGGAGCGAGAAGGATTACTCAATGATACAAGACAAGAGAAATTAAGCTAAGCTTAAGCCACTTTGTCACATTAATCGTTAGAGTTTCAAAACAAACGCCATTCCTGTCATGGAATCCGCCACTTTTAGTCGCAGCTTGCTTTGGTAGGTACGAACTTCCTAGTATTTTGGTCATTTCGGCTTGTACTATTGTACATAGTAAAAGACGTCGTTTTGGAATGGAAAACCAGCCCCCATGAAACGGAGGCGGCAAGATGCTTTTGATGGTTTGCCAGTTATGGAAAAACATATCCCTGAGAACAAAGACGTTATCGGATGCACGTTCCAAGCCAAAACGAGTGCGTTAATTAAGGCGCATTTTGATGAATGTAGGATGAGATGTTCTTTCGGCATATTATTCTGCATCTCCCAATGGAAACACTTGCATCCCCAAGCACCATAAATTCGTATTAACGAGAAACTGCATTCGTTCATTTGGCGCCCCCATACATCTTTTTTGAATAATGTGTGATGGACTTGAATACATTCCAAGTGCAGATTCATACGAATAATAAGCATATGTTCGAGTCCATCTAGTACCATGAAAAGAGACCCAATTCGACTTCCAATCCATGCCAAAGTGTCGCTAAGCAATTTTCAGGGATTGGAAATCCAAACGATTCCAATGTGTGAGCTTGATCTTGTGCCAAAGTCAAAAAGATTACAATTGGTTTTCTGCCTTCCTCCTTTCCTTCCTTCTTCCTTTCTTTGCTCGGCCTATCTCAAGTTCCGAGAGATGAGAGCTAGCCTCAATCGGGATTGATTTGATTGAGTTTTCGTGCTTGTACGCCCACTTAACATTGGTTGTCTACTACAGTGGAAGGTAAGTCTATTCTCGAGGCCTTTCTGCATTCTTTCTATGGGATGAGGAAGTGGGCCAGCAGGAGGCAAACAATGGGCCTCTCTATTCTAATTCCATCTAGGATGAACAAGGGAAACGACGGACGCACTCACTACTCAGGCAGCTTTTGAATTTACCGAGCAAGAACGGTTGTTGTGGAGACTTCTTTCGTGGAAACCATGCGGAACATTGCGTCAGTTGACCTACTTACAGACTCCTTGTAACTCATACCTTTTTTCTGGATTTGGTAAAATTGTCATCAATGAATATAAATTTACATTTACCATTCAAATAAAAATTCTCTTTTTTCCTGGAGAGAATACGAATCCAATAACGGGATTGCAAGCCTGGTTTGGACTAGTTTCGTCAAAAAAGAAGTTAATTAGCCAATTTTTAATTCCTTCATAGTGTCATTTGAACATGTTTTCATTACAGGTTCTTGAAATCAATAATCTACATTCATTAAAGTCAATCAGCACTGACATTTCAGACACTTTTCGTGTTTTATGAACCAATGAGAACGTTGGTGATTTCGTCACTTCAATATGAAACTTAGACTTTCAGAAAATTGTGAACTGAACCAAGAAGCACTGGAATCATGGAGTGGGACGCTAGCAATGAGAATATTGATTTCCAGTAAGAACAATTCAATTACTTTCTTCTGCCAATGAGACCTTGCATATGTTGAAAAGAATACGTAGAACAATTTTCAGCTCAATCGAACGTCGGAGACAAAAGTTAGGCTCACTCAAAGTTCAGTGCAAATCATACCGAGAATGAATTTTGTGGTAATCGTTTTAACACAAAAGGGCGAGTTTATTCATTATATGCACTCTTCGGTACATCAGTTTGAGAAGGCATAACATTTCAGTCCGGCATTCGATTGGGCTGAACTTTGAAATACGTGTTCTTCTCAATGCATGCCAGGTCTCATTTGCAGAAGAACGCAAATGGTTCGTTTCTGTTGGAAATCATAATTCTAATTGCTAGCCTCCTACTCCATGATTTCCGTACTTCTTGACTGAACCAAGCATACAGTAAACTGTGGTTGCAATAAAAGGCTCAATAGGGGTAAAAAGTGTCTTCTCATAGGTAGTCCTTATGATTTTTTAATAGATTTACAAAAAGACGACCGTGTCAATAACTAATCATAATATTAATAAATTATGAACTTAATCAATTAATTAATGTGATATTAAGAAAATGATGAACTGAACCAAACATAAACTGGGTTCGCAATTAAAGGCTCAGTAGTGGTTTAAAGTGTCTTTTTAACAGTAGTCTTTATGATCCTTTTTACCAATTTTGCAAAAAGATGACAGTATCAATAACTAATTAGAGAGCTCGTGGATGCTGTTTAGCTTGATAAAAGATCAGCGACTGCTTAACAGGTATTTTTTTTACTTTTATGTGAATCAGAATCTAGACATGAACTGACACAAAATGTGCACCCAATGGTTCAACTTCAAAATCTATTTTACTTCCATTAAGTGATTGTCCTACAGCTAAAAGCCAACAGGATCCGAAACCACAGTCAATTTGGCATCTTTCTTGATACCAATTTGAGGTAAGCTCTCAAACAATATACCAGCCCAATAAAGCAACATTAGAGTGCTTAGAATTTCAAGGCTTTAGAATGAAACGGCCAATACTCATTCCCGGATCAACAATACCGAGAATTGTAAGAGAAAAAGAGTGAGTAAGGTGATCACTCAGATGCTAATGAAAAGTAATCACCACAGAAAAGGATCATCTACAAGTCGAAATGGGTATTTCACATGGAACACAAGTCTCAGGCTCTGAGCGAGTGTTTTTGTGCGAGAGAAAAACGTACATGTGCCAGAAAACAAACTTTTATTAGGAAAAGAGTGAAGTTCGTAATGAAAAAAACCGGTATTAGGCTATGTATTGTTCCTGTCAAAACCAGAAAGTACAAATAGCCCACATGAAATCAGTCTTGGTTATGTGGTTTGTTGGGTCTCCTGTTAGGAAATTCTGTGGAAATTCCAGTTCTCTTGTGTGTTGACTGTGTGTGTTCGAACGTCTAAATGTGGCCATAATTAATTGCCTGAAGACAGCCGACAACATTGGTATGTGGACATAGTAAGCAAAACATTAAATTGTCCGAATCGGGAAGAAAAAACTGCATCTTGAATCCACACGCCATTCCCTCTGGTATTTGAAAATTTCCAAGTGAATGAGAAATTGTTCTTGCTCGTGCTCCATATTGGACGGCGTGACATTTGTGTCAAGACCAATGTCGCTTCAAGTCTAGCGAGACTGATAAATGCTTGCGAAAGAGTAAAGAGAGCACAAGCAAGGTCCTACATAAAGAACCTTGCACTGAACTCAACACAGTGGGAAAAAGGTTCATTTTGTCTCTTGATTCCTGCTTTTCAACTAACTTGGTCTTTGTTCGGAAATATGTTGTGTTTTCTTTTTCGATTTTCCTTTATTTGTGTGAGTCTCGTTCCATTCGATTCAGTTGGTGAATACAGGCGATTGGATCGCTTAAGGTCAGGCAGCCAAGAAGCCCAATCCTAGTCTCTTATAACAAAGTGGACCGGAAATAAGTTACGAGCTTCCAATGATTCTCCCAAATGACTCGCTATAAGCTTTTATTTGAGTTAATATTGCTTAATCCGCTCAAGGTCATACCGAGATCCTTATCACAAACTTTGAAGCTAATTGAGCATGAATTATCGCGTTCTTCTGCCAAAGGGATCTCGACTGTCCTTTATTTCGATGAAAGAGTAGTAGTCACAATGGAAAAACGTTTCAGCGAAACCATTGTTCCAATTGAAGGAATAAGTACATGTGTCAGAATAGATCATACATAATTGAAAGCGTGTGATCCTGACGAAAACCAGGCCATACGGATCTTTTGGATCAATTGTCACACGAAAAAAAAATTAAACGTCGGAATTTCTTCAGTAGCCATGTTCTAAACGGCATTTTCAGCACGCAAAATTGTTATTGCCGGTCTCGCACACAAATAGTGTAATTGGTGGGATTTGCTTTTCATGAACGCTTTGCTAGCTCCAATTTTTTATCCATGTTAGGGGACAGAGGGAACAATTTGAGAAGGAATTATTATCCACACCACGGCGCTGTACTTATAAGAACTTCGTGAAATAATTGCCCGCTTTTTTCAAACAAAGGACTTGTTTCCTTTGGCAAGAAATTGTTCCACTCAACACATACACTATTTGTTGACATTAATGTGATGACCATTTTGCCTACCTGGCATGAAATCATTAGTCTTCTGTCAATGAAACCGAGTTGGGCTCATAATATGCCTCAGGAATGAACGAATACGGATTGTCTAGGTCTCCAAGTTCAGCACAAATTTAACAACACTCAAGCACCAACGATACAACGTCAAATGACCCTCTCACTGACACAATCCAATCGCTTACAACACATCTGTCCGACCGACCACATGTATTCTAACTGATGGGGGTGAATGTTTCAAAACTGGAGCCAGTCTCGAGAAAAGGCCAAACCTCTCTCTTTTTCTTTCTTTCGTCTGCCGTCCTTTTCAGATTGTCGTGCTCTTCCCTTTCGTCTCGAGCAGGCTCATGGGCTCTCCAATCGGTTCTCAGCGGTTGGCGCTCGATTCTGGCCTTCGAATACGGTACAGAAGACAGGGGGCGTCAAGTCAGCTGACGACTGCAGTCCCAGACAAAAGAGCGAGCTCGAGACGTGGATTTGCCGCTAAAAATTCGCAAGGACCGCATGCACCAAAGAGCGATCAACCCCCCAAGAGACTGGCTTAACCGTTCACTACGTGTACGTCTTACTCATAGTATAGAAATCTTAAGCAGCAGGAAACTTAATTTGCTCGCTGAATAGGTGTATATTTAATAATGATAATGTGTGCCGTGGACGCCTACGTTGAGGTGATTTCCTAGAAGCGAGTGCCATTTCCAAGCAGTTTATTACTCATACTTAAGTGGTGCCCCAATACAATGTGCAACTAGCAAAATGATAAAAAGATGTGCTATAAGAGGAGCATTAAATTGTGGTGTGAAGGCCACGATGAATGATTTTCCCGGGGCTGGAATGTTTTCCAGGATTTAGCTCACTCGCCTCCTTGCTCCCGATTGGAACCAATGAATCAAGATAGAGCATCGACGGAGTAGTCAATTGATTGACCCAGTTGCGTCCCCTTCTCTTTCATAGACTTGGCCAGCCAAAGTCCCCCCTAACGTACCATATACGTTGTAGACTCCTTCCACATTGAGGGTGTTGTGTATGGTTTGCGACTTAAGGGGCTTGAGGCGGCATGAGTGGTACAAGCTCTTCATGGAGGGGTTCTGAGTGATCTTGACTGAAAAGAATGTTAGCATAGTGTTTGATTGATCCACAGCAAATAAATGCCCCTGCTCTCGCAATCTATTTACCGCAACCAACAGCCTCTCATGTTCCTTGTTTTGAGGACCAAGTCAAGTGGATCTCAAGAAAAAACACGGGTCGAGCCTCTTCGTTCGTCGTTTTCAATTTTGTCTTCTATTGGCAATGTTCCCCCGTTCTATTTGGGGGTCTGGACAATATGTTAATTTATGTCTATCCGGGGACCACTTCAGTTTGTCACCTTCCACTCCAATATCTAAGCGAGAGACCTTACGCAAGGTCACCGCATATATGAAGCGGCCTTTTGGATTTCCCTTTCCCATGACCTTTCCCAGGAATCCAAAATCATGTTTTTTTCCTTCCTTCTTTGCGCTCAATCGACAATACAGTTGTAGACTTATTGTCGGGATCCCCTTTCTCGCTCTTCTACTCTCAATGTCTTTACTGTAGAATCGAAGTCCAACAACACGAACTCCCCGAGCGTCTATCACTACATTTTTTTGCAAAATCGTTTGGGCGTTCAAGGACTTCCTTCCTAATACAATGCTCTCCCAACAACCCAGAGAGCCCTTTGTTGGCTAACCAAACGGCCTCCCACCCTCACGTTCTTCAATCCTTGGAGGGTCTTCTTCATTTCTGTTGCTTCAATGTCAGAGACTAGTGCCAACTCCAATTCCATCTCGTGCTCCTCAGCTTCTTTCTTTCTTTCTCTGCTGCTCAAACAATTCATGTTAAACCTTTCGTTCTTCTTGAAGACGGATGATTCTAGGGGTCTCTTTGTTACTATAAGTATACTGTACGTTGTTGTACGAGCAGTGCTTCGACTACTACTCGGCCTCTCTGTTCCAACATGCTCGACCGCTACCGTTTCCATCGTTCGAGTTGGACCAACAATGGCAATCATGGGGCCAATTTTGTTTTTCTTTCTCATTGAGAGCCTCATTTGGGATCAGCCTTGGACTTTGCTCGTGGCCTTAAATTGGCAAAAAAAATCCGCCACAATGAAGAATGGATAACCGTAGGTTGAAGTACTGGTATCAAGAAAATATACTGGTTCGAAAAGCTTGGTACTGTCTTCAACAATCGTGATAGTTTCTTGGCATGAAAGAAAAGGTTGCTGCAGATGTTCCAAGTAAATGGTGTTCTTATGAAAACGAGTCGGTTTAGATGTTTTCTTCCGCCGAAAAGTGTCCTTGGATCTTGAACTGGTGCTGACAGTCCTTTCGAAAAAGTGCGGAATTAATGCTTTTCCACTTTTCTTTGATGTTACTTCTCAAGAAGTGGCGAGATGTGTTGGCAAAACAAATTAGATGATGACCCTTTTTATTGCAAATCCTGTACCAACTCAATTTCTCATTAATATTTAACCAAGTTGATGACTTTTTGCGCAATCGACTTAAGTAGATTAATTTTGGTTTGATGGACATGATCAAAGACGGCCTCTTTTGGCATTTGAAAAGCAGTCCTAGCTCAAAAGCAGCTCAACCAAACAGAAGTTACAGATACTTTATTAGTCACTTCAGACTGATATCCATTTACCTTGCCCAAATAGGGAGACTGCAATCCTCATTTCCAATTACCGGAGATGGCAGACCTTGGATCAATGTCAAATTTTGTGGGTACCAAAAACATATATCCAAAAGAAAGAAAATGCCCTCCCTGCCATTGAATTTCAATGCCATCGAGGT
>JAAGOF010000171.1:46389-60058 GCA_010645155.1 Tigriopus japonicus
AAGTTACTAGGAATTCAAATTCTTGTCTGGAGAGTTTTTAGGGCGTTTTGGTTTAAAATTACGTGTTCAACCTCAAAACTTTCAACTGTAGTCCAAGAAATTTCTGTTTTTTTTCTGAGGCGAAGCTGGCTCAATTTTTACTATAAAAACCCATGTGATTCATAGTTGATTTGCCACTCAGGAAAAATAGACTTGTTTCAAAATTTTGATTTGATTAAAATATGGGGCATAAATGACGAAAAATGAAATGTTTAAGCGATCTTTGTTGTTTAAAAGTCATAACGGTTAGGACTACCTTAAAATCGGATCTGGGTGGTCTTCGTTCAATCGTACTAAACTCGGAGAAAGCAAATACATTTTACTAATCCACAGAAATTTTCTCATCAACATTTATTTCTTTTCAACACAAATCCAATGCATGTATTTCAACGTTATGATTTTTTCTTCGACGCGTCAGTTACTCGTCGTCATCGGATTCTGCATCATTCTCCACTTCGTCTTCTGCGCCATCCTCCTCCTCCTCATCGTCGTCGTCGTCATCATCATCTTCTTCCTCTCCATCATTGGCTTCAACTGTCTCCTCTTCATCCTCCTCCTCATCACCATCGTCTTCCTCGACTTTTTTGTTAGCCTT
This sequence comes from Tigriopus japonicus, assembly GCA_010645155.1. Lineage (NCBI taxonomy): Eukaryota > Metazoa > Arthropoda > Copepoda > Harpacticoida > Harpacticidae > Tigriopus > Tigriopus japonicus. Next base: position 47,024 of record JAAGOF010000171.1, read on the forward strand.
TTTGGCCTTGGGTTCGGGGGATTCATCTTCCGTTTTGCGCTTGCTTTGGGCATCAGTTTCTTTGTCGGCCTTTTCAGCTTTCTTGGGCTTGTCCATTCGAGCAAAGAGAACAGTTAAGTGATGGCCCTCAAATTCTAGATTCTGGCTTTGGTTGAAGGCCTCTTTGGCCTCGGCCGGATTGGAGAACTGGGCAAACCCAAAGGTGCTGCCTTTGCGGACACTACGAGTGGGGATGACGGTTCGAGTAGCTTTAGGAAACAATTGGCCGAGTTTCTCTTCAGTTAAACCCTTGGCCAAACCGGATACGAATAGTTTGGTGGGATTGACCGGGCGCATGGCCGCTTTGGGTCCGCGTTGAATCTTAGATTTGGCCCCGACAAAGTCAACCGCGAGTCGTCCGCCATTGAAATCCTTTAAGGACAGCACAGTTTTGGCTTTTTCACAAACTTCTTCCGATGCGAACTCCATGAAACAATAACGTATGGAAGAATTGGCCTTCTTGGATTGACGTAAGATTCGCACCAACTTGATATCGGGATGCAGGGTCTCAATCTCTTCGATGGAAGTCGGTAGTTTTTCAGCCTTGAAGGCCACGTAGAGGGTTCGGGCATCGCGGTCAGCCTTGCGTTTGAGCTCATCTTGAGCAATTTCGCCCGTGGCGATCGCCTTGCGCACCAGTTTGTTTTGCGCTTGGAGCTTTTTGCTCACGGGGCGGCTTTTCTTTTGACCTTTGCCTTGTTTTTTAGCCGGAGTCTTGTCATCAGCCAAACCAGGGGGCAATTTCGGGGTGGCATTCTTTTCCTTCTTGATGGAACCGGGCCCTAAAACGCAATTGAATGAAACTCATTCCTCCGTTATCATTAGACTCTTATAAGCTTATACATTAGACTCTTATAAGCGGATGATTTTGACCTTGATAGTCGAAACTCGGGTGGCTTTACAATCGAACACATTGTTTAAAAGGTTAAGATCTATTATGATTGACGACGGACTGGGCGGTCGCTTGGAACGAGAAGGAGGCAGCCTAATTTTTGTTGCACACCTCACCTTCCGGTTCGGACCGGTATGACGAGAGGCTTAGCTTGTCATTTCACTTTCACATTTGCCCTATCCGTCACGAGAGATTTTGACCCTTTAACGTAGAGTTGTGGGTTAGTAGAACTATATACTAAAACACGGCTGAATGCATACCTTTCTTGACTTTGTTCAATGGCGTCTTGGTTGGAGTCGAAACTGGCGCCGGGCTTGAGCTCTTCTTGGGCGTCTTAGCTTTTTTGGGTGTCATGGCCTTGCTGGGGCCTTTCATGATGGGAGATGGACAAACGAGATGGAGGCAAAGGCCAGAGACTTTTCCTCAGGATAATGCCAAGAACGCGGGGAGTTTGCGTGTCTTCTGAGATCTGCAGTCTGCACGAAAGTTGATGTACTTCTAGGCAGCGTGGTTTTGGTTTTGTTGTTATTCCAGTGGGTCACGTGGGTTTATTTATTGAAGTGTGGCGAAAGAGTTTTTCACTCGCTCAATATTAATTTGTAAATGATGTTCTAGTATGCCTTTCCGGGGTTTGGAAGAACTTAATGAGCAAAAAATTTATATTTAAGATAAGAATAAGCATTTTAAACTTTACAAAAAGGCTTTTGGTATGATGTTTGAATAGGAGACAGTTCTGAAGAATGAACCGTTTCTCTCTCCCTGAATTCAATCGAATGTGTAAAGAGAAAAGAAAGGTTGCGAGTTTTTTCGCGCTAGCACAATACGAGGCATTTTCTTTTTTTGTGATAAATGTGATGTGTTAAACCAAAACGTTCAAGAAACTATTTGATCAAATGCTAATCACTAGAGCGGCCGAAAGTATTTAATTTTAAAGGCCAAATATTTAAATAATATTTAAGAAAAAAACGTCAAAATATTTAAGATAATATTTAAATTACAACAAAATATTTAAAAAATATTTAAATTTGGAAGGAATTTGGAGCAATAAATTGGTATTTTTGAAAATTTTGATTTAAAAATCCAAATATATGATGAAAAATTGGCAATGTCGGAATACAAGCAAACAAGTCTTTAGTGCTAAAAAATCATAGGGGGCAATGAAAATGGTTATTCTTGACAGTCCTTATTTATACCCTACATAAAACTAATATTTTACTGCCTAAGGTTTGGTTGAGTATTTAAACCAGATTTTTGAAAAAAAAATTCATGTTGGTGTTGCGGTTTTCTATTTTAGATTAAAATCTGTTAATGTAATTTTTGAGGCCAAGCTGCAAATAATTATTTCCCACTTATATTTTTCATTTTAGTTTGCCTATTCCCCCAAAAAGAGTCGAATTTTTTTTTGAAAATTTGAAAATTTTTGACAATGTAGTTTTTGGAAAGGTCAGATTTTTGTCAAAATATCAAAATGTATCCTGAAATCGTGGAGATTGTTGAAATATTTCGATTAAAAACGGGAAATTTCCTTTAATTTTAGAAGAAAAAGCCCAAATATTTAATACTTGCTCAAAAACCCAAAATATTTAAATTAAATATTTTTTACTTATTTAAATATTTTCGGCCGCTCTACTAATCACGTTTTTGACTTAGGAATCCTTAGTGTTTACCCTAAAAATCGCGACTTTTTACGAAATTTTTGCGCAGGCCCGAGATTTCCAAGGTTTGGCCAAACATGGAGCTCGAACATATTTTTTTGGAAATGCCAATCTTCAGTAAAGCGATAAAGAAACCAGTTCATCAATTGATATTGCAAGCAAATTTGGTCAACCCATTTTCTTATTTTCAATTTTCTTATTTCTCAAGAAATATACGAAGAATATTTTGACTGTTGACTGTCGTTAGTTAATAGAAATTTTATTTATTTGTGTTCAAACGAAGTCCATGCATTTGGGTATTGGTTTACAACCACATTTCATATGGTTCTTGATTGGAAAACTCATCTTTCAAAACAATGATGGATAAAAATATTTTGATTCTTATACTGTTGTTAAGGCAAAATAAAATAATATGCGTTTGAGCTCAAATGATGTTCATGGTATTACAGCCACATATAAATAGTTAATCAATTCGAGACCTGAAATTTTAGGGTATCAGGTTTAAGAAAATACCTGACAATAGGATATTATTTAATCAGCAAAATAACTAAAGATTCTAGATTCTCGCGTTAGACGTCTCATAAATCAAGCATAGAATATCTACCTAGCTACGCGTTCAAATGATATTTAAGGTAAATCTAACGAACGGGTGTATTTTCAGATTTGGGATTTTTCGAAGGAACTAAAAAGGATGGACGAAAATTAACAAAAGATGTTTTAAATCTCCCAGGAAGCGTGTTATTTTTCTAATATTTGGATCTATTATGATATAACAAGAAACGTGTGTTGTTTTCTCTGCTCCATTGCAGCTATTGGTTTCGATTTATTTTATTATTATTAATTTTTACAACCCGTAAAGGGCTAAGTCACAGACTTCTTGATGTATGAGAATTTGATTTAGATATTTAGTAAGCAGATTTGATCTATTGCATCAAAGTAAAGTGTTTGGTTGTTTGACTGAGTGTATTTAGATTTTTTTTGTATTATATTGTACCTCGGATTAGATTTCTTTTCCGTTTGTGATAAAAATCGCACCATTCCAGTTCTAGTACCTCAGCATATTTTGGTTTTCACTACACACAAACTGGATCATGTAGCCTTGCGCTTGAAAATCAATTTAAGCATTGATCCTTACTTCCAAGACCTTTTTGTTTTTATGTATCATCAAGATCACTCTTCAATGTGCAAGATCAGAAAAAAGAACAATCAAACGGCAAGATAACACCATCAATCAGGGAAAGTGTATATGACCTCCACTAATGACGGTGTCTATGACACATTGTCATGACAATTTGAGCATGTTTCTCGTCGCAATGAATTTGTGCGTCTGCTTGGAAAGGCTTCGAATGTGTTCCTGTAATTCCATGACATGATAGGTAAGCTAATCTTTCAAGTGCTTTTAGAAGTCTTGTTACATTTTTATCAGGATCCGCTTTGAGTTACGAGATACACCCGTTCTACATGGGGAACTGAGTGTTTCATGGAATTCTACAGTATCGAATCAAAAAAGAGGAAGGCGGAGGAGCTCCCATGCACAAAGAGAGAGCGCTTCAACCAAAGCCCTCCAGGAGCTCAATTTCCTTGTTCCAAATGAAGATTGAGCTCACCTTTCATCAGTTTGATCCAAGCCACTGTGCAAATGAGTACCTTTGCTATGGGATTGGGGACATCTCTTGAGGTTCATGTGAGCTCAAATGTTAATGACACATCCGGTTTCGTTACATATTTGCCCCTTCAAACTTTTTTCAATCGTGACAATGAGATCGTCATGGGAAGTTTTTACCTGGTATTTGCGGTGGCAGGTAAGAATGGTTTTTAAAATGTTTTTGCTCATCAAACTCTCTCATGCTTGTGCGCCACAAAAGAACCAACCTATTTACATAACCTAATATAACCTAACTAAATACATACATACATACAAATACATACATATTTTGTGAGTAGTCATGTGAAAGCACTTGAGATCTGGGAGTTGTTTGAACAAGGAAATACGATCGACCAGAGAATGGGGGCCATTAATCAATCTTACGACACCCAAAGGTCTACATAACTTGAGCTCTTAAGCTCTTTTTACAAAGTTGAGCGTACGAAAAGTCTGACCATTGAGCCTCTTTGATATCTACAATTTTAAAGAAGTTGAAGTAGATATCCGTTCTTTTGAGATTGAAGCAAAATAGACTAGAACAATAAACGTTTTCAACCAAGTGTCAAACACTGATTTGGGTGCCATATACTTTGCCCGACATTTGGATTGTAAAGTTAATGACTCTTTCAGAGAGTGGCCTTAGTCATGCCTTTTAAGCACTCATGGATCTGTAAAAAAGCAAGTTTCTCAACCAATACATGCGGTAGATAGAAAGTATGTATTTGAACGGCGTAGTATGGAACTTCTTGTTAATAACAAAGACCTTTTGAAAAAAGCGTTTGTGACGCTCCCTCGTTATTGGTTGAAAGTGTTTTACATTAAGAAACGAAACGTTTTCATCGGATGAATTTAGGGAATAAATTATTGTACACGACTATTTTGCCTGGTGTTTCAACTTCTCTTTGGTTTAACACATAGAGAAATCAACAATATGTTCTCAAGTAAGCGTTGATACTACAATCTTTAAAATTACATCAAATACGCAGGTCTGGTATTTCACAAAAGGAAATGGTTCCCATTGAAATTACACACATTTTTTTATTAGTCAGTCACAATTTGAAGCTATTGACCCAACTCTGATTTAGCTGCAAAAAATACTGAACGATCGTAAAATTTCGACCCAAGTGCACTAAAGTTAGGCCAGATCTGCAGCATCACTCTCTTAAAGAATAAATGACTTGGAAATTGACAATTGAAATAATCTAATTTGGTTTTGAGAGGAAAAAGAAGGTGTAACCATTACTTTTTGGAACAACATCTAGCTTGTTGTATGTGGATGTGCTGCAAAAAAAATCTTTAGTTGGAACATGTTCTATTAAGAATTGTCAAATATCAAGTAATTGAGAAGCAGTTGATAACTTATCTGCAATCACAATTATGAATGGTCGTTATGGAGTTCAATTGGAATGTAATCAACAAGTGCGTGCTTTTTCCTTGTATTGTTGGTTACTAGTAATTAGGAAGGTTTGTTCATTTATGATGCGGGCATCCGTCATCTGATTAAGTCCTGAAATTGGACTCAGGGTGATTCAGCGGTTCCAACGATACCCAAACAGTTCTTGTCCAAGCTACTTGAAGGTTTTGAGTAACGCCCAGGCCCACGAACAAATGTATTTTATGGGTGCAAAGGGGAAATTCAAAATATTTTGTGTTGTTGTGTCGCCTGTTGCCAGCTAGTGATGTGACTTGGGCAAGTAATGTGTCATCACAGTAGTGATGTGACTTGGGCCCTTGGGCAAGCTTTTTTTCGTGACATTGTACACCGGGGTCGCCAATTTACCTTCAGTGAAATGGTATTCCCTTCTGCCCACTTATCTTCATAAACCGGTTTTTCATTAAGAAGCACAGAAACGCGCCCCTGACTTTTGTAACTTTGGATCAGGGTTGCAAATTTACCTCAAATTTGTGTTTGCTTGAGTTGGTTAGCAAAGCACAAAATCTCACTTAGGCGACCCTACCTTGCAACCTCCCGTGAAAAAACTTGCCCAAGCCCAGATTTCACATCACTACTTCACAGACACCCAAGAACAAGTTGTTGACAAGCATTACTTGGGCAATACACCAATACACTTGGCAAGCTCAAGGAACATTGGAAGATGCAGTTGCCGGCAGTTGCTCTTTGAAGAGTTAAGATACTTGTAGTGTGACTTGGAAGAAAAAAATGTCAAGTTGCATTTTCGATGATCTTTTGACCTTAAAAATTTAGCAATAAATAGTGGAAGTGATACAAAAAATATTTCAATTTGCATATCATTTGCAAAACCATGTTTTTTTTGTTTCGGTTCTAGGCCACACATGAATGCACTTTTGAGGCTAATCAAGACCGAGATCTAGAAGTCACACTTCCGGAACAATCTCGTTTACTCAGAGTTGACTTGTACAGACACCCAAGCTATGCCAAGCTTCAGCAAGCCCAAGCACTGTGTCAGTACAGCTTGCCCAATCTCTTGTTTGCCCCCCATCACTATTGCCAGCACGTGTAGAAGGTTAAAATGGTTGATGAATTAAGTATGTGCAAAATTATGCCTAAATTATGTGTTTTGAGGATATGACCTCTTTGAATTATAGATTGCGTTAGTGTTACCTCAATTTAAAAATTAGTAACCGGTTTATGATGTTTACTTGAAAAAGACCCTTGAATATTTTTTGAGCCCCATCGGTCATGACTGTGACCAAGACGAGTCATTAAAAACTTCGTCCGTGATCCAGGATTTTTTCAGAGACCCTTAGGTTTGCTCATTCAATCTCTGAGGTTTTTACTCATCTTTGAGACAGCATTTCTTTAAATTTCAAAGTTCGATTGAGGTTAAAATTGAAATACGTGGTCTACTCAACACGAGCAAGGTGGCCAAAGAGCATGCCCATTTTTTGCAAAAGAATTGAACTTTTACTTGTCAAGAGTGACAACTGATTCGTCATTAAATATTAAGTTGCAACTTCCATTCCAAAGGTTAAAGCAGGACAAGGAAAACTTGTTCTCAACCAAACAAGCCTAAATGCGTCCTTATTCCATCCTTATCTCAATTAAACATTTAAATCGAACCGGACGCGATAAAAGTTCAAGCCAAGAATAATGTGATTTTTTTTCTCTTAGGAATCTTGGGAAACTCGCTTACAATCTTTGTGATTCACCGTACACGACGCTTGCATAATCCATGTACTCCATATTTGATCAATGTGTCTTGCTTGGATTTGGCAATGTCCATCCTGATCCTACCGGTGATTGGAATTAATGCTGTCACTGGGTTGGTGATTTTTCCCTTCTTCATGTGCAAACCATTGTCAGTTTTATTCCACGTCTTAACAAGTAAGTTATTGAATCTGCAAAAATAGAAATTTCGCAAAGCCTCAAGAAAGATTAAATTGCCATTAGGCGATCATCAAGCCCGCAGGATTATTAAAAATACAAGAGCGTTCGAGAATTGAATAAAAAGAAACGTCTCGTTTATTCCCCTTTCTTGGCAATCCTATCTTTTGCAATTCTTTGAAGTCAGATTGTTTAGAAAATGAATTTAAAAGTCTACTCAACTATAAATTAGACAGGAGATTCGCATAAAGTATGCACGGAAAGCTACCCTTCACTTTTCCTGGCAAATTATACATCAGGGAGCTTGTCACTTTGGGTTTCGGTAGAAATGTTTTTAGGCGAAGAATATGGTTGTCTTCTAGGAGCATGAATTAAAAATGAGTGGAGCCAGTCAATGAATTATTTCGAGGGGAAATGGGTTTGCCCTAATTGCTTTTAAAATTGTTCCAAAACTTGATCATAGGTGGCTCCTGGCTTGGACTCGCTTTGGTTAGTTTTGTCCGATGTTTGGCAGTTTGGTCTAAAACTAACAAATTGTGCCTGAAGTGGTCCAAAACTTACATCTCTTTGACTTGGCTCATTCCGAGCGTGGTAGCTATACCATTGCTCACATTCAGTTGGAACTCGAAGGAACATACAGGTATGTAGTTGAAGTGCTGGAAATTTATTGGTAAATTTCAATCAAAAGATGTCTGGTCGATGCAGGAATGGTTTGTTCCTTTTTTTGCGGCAAAGAGGCCATGAATAGAAGCATTAATGTACCTGAAGAGGATATGAGTAGCTCAAAGATCCCTCAAATTTTGGATATGATTTGTGTGGGAATCCCTTTTGCGGCCATGGTGATCAGCTACATTCTCATCTTCATCAAAATGCGGAGATCAAGAAACTCATTGAGCCATCTTGGAATGGCCGCGTTCAACACTCATGAAAAAGAGGTCTGAGGAAAAAACACATTTATTTTTATTGTGCCATCACATTTTCCACTTATTTTTTCAGATGAAATTCACTCAAATGATGGCTTTGACGTTCTCGAGTGTTTGCTTTTGCTTTTGTTTGCCCATGGGAATCAACATCTTCACGTGAGTAATACCTATACGCATCATCTATCCCTTTGATTGTTTTGTCTTAAGCCTAAGGTTCCATTTGTGTCCTAGATCTGCCCAACGAGGAGGGGAATCCTCTTTATTTTCCACAACAGATCTCCGTATACCCGAGAGTATCAACGTTATCGCTTACATATTCTTGTTTGTTCCATTCTGGACCAATCCGTTGATCTACATCCTGTCAAACCGAAACTACCGTTTGGCCTACCTGAACTTACTCACTCCCAAAAAATGGCGGAGAAGACGAGAAGAAACTCTCAGAAGAACATCAACTTTTCAACAAACCCCAAGAGTGTTAAAGAGGGAAGAGGAGGAAAAGATTTCGCGCCAGAACTTCAAGCGAATTGAACTTGTGCCAAATGCTGTGCTTTAATAGCCTCAGGGATATGCATCGCTCAAGCACTCTCTGCGATCCATTCTAAATATACTTGTTCAGTGTATCACTAATTGAAAACATCTCTACAAGGAAGGAAATATAACGATCCAAATCATTCCAAAGAAATCCAATTATTTGAGCAAATAACGATTGCCCATCATGTGAGAGGTTGTCCCAGTTCCCAAAAGTCCTCTCTCACTAACCCAACGTATTGCAACAACCGTGTCTATCTTTCAACACTGTAGTGTTGAAAGTGCGGCAACATTGAAGTGGTGAAAGACGCACATGAGAATGACTGACAACCTGGAAATAATCCACCAACGAACTACCTTGGCGCAAACATTCCTAAACCTTCACTTGGATAAGGATGTTCGAATTATTGATGTGGCCTGTGGAACTGGTATCGTAGCCGAGGAACTCCGAAGCCACGGCTACACAAACATTGATGGCTTGGATCCGGTTGAAGGCTACTTGCAAGTGGCTCAATCTAAGCACTTGTATAAAGTACGTACGTGGATCAAATAAACAAGGTATACGTAATTAAGTACGAATTCTTGTTTATTCAGAACGTGTTCAAGAACTTTATTGACGAACGGGTCCCGACTCCAATAGAGGATGATACTTACGATGTGATGATATGTTGCGCTGGTTTCTTTCAAAGTTTAATCTCGCCCAAGGCATTTCCAGAACTGATTCGGATAACCAAAAAAGGTACCAGGTTGTCATCTTTTGCATACCAGGGTTTCACCATGTTATCCCTTGTCTGATTGTGGTCATCCTTTTGATCAAAAGACCCTTTAATTGAGTTAATACATAATTCAGGAGGAATTCTAATGTGGAACCAAATGGAGGGAAATAATTCCAATCCTGGTGGTATCCCGTCGTTTGATCAATCAGTACAGTTCCTGATTGATATTGGGCGATGGACTCCATTCAAAACCATTCAATGCGACTTGCTCAGGTTTAGTGATTGTGGATCAGCACATTTAAGAGGCTTGGAGTCGTCTGGAGTGACAGCTCCAGGATTTGTGTTTATCATGGTGAAGCTTGCATAAAAACACCAAAACCCACTTTCGCAGGAAAGTCTTTATTGGTATTTTTTCGAGATGCTGAAAGACTTTTCTCGAAATTGCACCAAACGATTTTTATTTCAACAAGACATCGGTAACTTTATGCTCCTTATTCTTTGCAGGTGGTGTGCTGTTGTGGAACATTGCAGAGGGTTATGAGCACTATGGGCGTGATTACGCTATGTATGACAGAATTGTTGATGATCTCCTTGCCCAAAAAAAGTGGAAGTACCTTCAGCCCGTTCAACATTTAAAACAACTTGTTTTCACCGACTCAGGAGCAGCCTATCTGAGTGGGTATCACTCGTCTGGCATTTCGACAGAAGGGCTCTTGTACGCAATGCTAAAGTGCTGATTTCTGATCAAATATAACCCTCAGTCTACGGTCAAATGTGCTAAAAGAAACATGTACAGGGTGCGGAGGAAATATTTCCGCCCGCAAACTTTAAGTTTCCGGCCAAACCAAACAAGGTGTGATGAATCTAAAAGCAACATTTTTGTAGCTGTGTTTTTCATGTATTTATATTTCATGTACTTATACAAACTTTTTCGTAAATATAATCATGTCGGAACAGGAAGTAAAAAGCGTACTTAGTCACAACTTAGTTTGCTCTGCGCCAGAACATTATTAAAGAAGAAGGATAATTTGACGGGTTTTGACGTTCATGTCGCTTTCAAAAATACCGCGACCAAGAAATGGCAGGTGAGGACCCCAGATGAACACTAGAAGGGATGGAAGTTGAACTTTCTTATCATTGCCCTTTTCCCTTGCTTTCGTTTTTTGGTTTGCTCTGATTTGCTTGCAATAAAACTAAAAAATCTTCTTGAAATCAGTTCCAGCACAAAGCAATTCCAAGCTACAGCATCTTTTTTTCTTGCTCCAATATGATCGTATTTACGAAAAAGTTTGTAAAGGAGAATGAATAGTAGAAAAACAAAGCTTCAAAATAGTGTTTTTAGATTTAATATTTCATGTTTTGGTTGGCAGAAAATTCAAAGTTGGTTCGGCGGAAAAATGCCCCTCCACACCCTGTACATGTAATCAAGCCTGCTCTACAGACTATTCAAATGTTCGAATTACTTAGTTTGATACGAATCCAATTTGGAAGGTCCAAAAATGTAGTATTCTGTGTACGGGAGGGTACACTAAAATTGAATTCAGGAACACTTACTTTCAAACACCCTCAGCTCAATATGTAACGTTCTACCTTTCATAGAAGAGAACTTTGCAATGATGCCAGAATACCCGATCAAAGAATATCTCTGGCAAGAATTGCTTGCGATGTCATAGAAGACCGTCAGGGTACAAAATTGTAGTTCTCGTGAGTACTGATGGGAACAAGCTGCAACTTGAAGAGGAGTTTGGGCCATGCAACAATTTTCAGCTGTGCTTGAAAGCTTGCAAGCAGTTTCAAGCACATTCACGGGATGTCAGGTTTGCCAGTTGAACTCATTTTTTTGGTCACCTGAAATGTAGCAAAATGGCATGGACCCAAGTTTAACAGCATGCTTCAAATAGCCCCAAAGAAGGCCAATATATTGACAAATCTAAGCAAAACAATTGGCAAATTCTGTAACAGGATAGGGGTCATTGTTCTATTTACATGTCAGGCAAAAAGATCATGAATAGATTGGCAACCCTGCTTTCAATGGTAGGTCCTCTGAGCTTTGTGCCTTAAAAACCTTGAATGCTTGGTTTGGTTTGAGGCAGCTGAAATTGAAACAAGCCCAGCTTGAAAAATTGAAGTGCTTGATAGCTTGGGAAATCCCAAGTACTAGTACTTGTAAGTACTAAGGCAGCCAGTTCATGTACTATGTTCTTGCACCTTCTTTGAGAATTTCACAGCCCTTTAGCTTTTCTTTTGCATTTCATTGTGCAACGCGTTACTCAAACTTGAAGTTTTTTCTTCTGGAGATCAACCAATATTGCTTTAGTTTTTCACACAAGTGAAAAAAGTATTGTACTAAAGGTTTTATTCCCTCCTATTTTGAATGTGTCTGAAAATTATCACTCTGAGTCACGCAAGAACACAGACCATATAATGCCCATTATTATGATCTGTGCGCAAGAGTAGCAAAAAGGGGGCTTTCCTTTTCTTTTTCTCTCATCTCCTCCTCGCTCTCTTCAGGGTGACTATTTTTAGGTCTAAAAGCTAGTACTTGAAACTAACTATAACAATGTAATGAGCCAGATTTATGATATTTTAAAATATTAAGATCAAATCTAAATAAAATCTTACATCATTTCCACATAATGGCCAGTTACTTCAAGGCTTTAGGCGAAATGAGAGCCATTCAAACTTACTAAAATGTCTTTACTATTTTTCGACTTCGACACCAACGGTTTTACAAATTCTGCCACCAGATGTCGCGAATCGGGGCAGAATCCTGACACTCAATACTTTGCAAAAAGCAACCATAGTACACTAATATTGAATCCAGGAACACTCACTTTCAAACACCCTCAGCTCAATGTAACGTTCCACCTTTCATAGAAGAGAACTTTGCAACCCAAGAAGAGAAGGGTCAAAGCTGGACGTCAGAATTAGGGGTGGGCGAGAAGCCGGTGTCGGTGTCGAGGTGTCGACACCGACACCGGCTTTTTTGGATTTCGGTGTCAGTGTCGACACCAGGTTTCTGGTGTCGACGTTTTAAGGTTTCGTGAGTTTTTTTCCGAAAGTTCCGCAAATCGCGCAAAAATTACATTGAAAGGCTTGCAAAGCAGGGTATTGTGAAATGTAAACCTATTTTCCCCTTTCTCCAATTTAAGTTTACCTACAATTTATTTTGATTTTTGTGAAGAATGTCTGGGTCTGTCCAGACTGATCTCCGTGATGAATGTCTTGAAGTACAAATTTCAACTGACCTTATCATAGGGAATATAAACATCATAATTGGCCTAGAAAAATGGATCTTTCTCCTTTTATATTTCAGTAACACTTAAATGA
>JAAGOF010000171.1:70232-81285 GCA_010645155.1 Tigriopus japonicus
CGACTTGAAAAATACCCATAAGTAGAGCGGACACAGTAACAAAACTCCTGGCTAAACTCTCTGATATTTTTCAAAGGATAATGTCCGGGGAACAGATTGTTCCAGTCGACCCGAGTTCCAACGAAGCATACGGTTTCTCTGCCTCTTTCTCGCCCGTTGACTTGCTCTCTCTGTCTCTCTGTCTCTCTCTCACTCCTCTTCTCTCTTTCCCTCTCGTTGGTGTTATTTTTCATCCTTCTCGGAGGAAGAATGAAGGAGAGAGTGAAAGAGTGAGGCTCCGCTGCACCGTTGTTGATACTGATGCTGCCGCGGCCTCAACGAGTCCTCCAATTGTTAAACGGACGAACGGACGGACGGAGACTCGAGATTTGTCAGTATTTTCTCGATGATGCGCGTGAAAGAGGTGCATTTGTAACCCAATGGAAACCAGCTTTAGGTCTTGGGATTGATTCAGATGGCCAAGAACGATTGTTGGTTGTTATCGAACCAAGATAATAACGATTATGTTGAGTGTTTGTTGTTCGGGTGTGCTCATCTCGAGCAAAATCCAATGTGGTGCAATTTATAGTGAATGTGAGTGAAAATTGAAGCACTTTCCTAGGTGAGTTATTGGTCGAAGCAAATCAAAATCCATGAATGTGCCATGATAATTTGCCAGAGACGAATTTCTTGTCGATGCATCGTATTTCTAGGAGAAATATTTGGTTGCAATTAGTCTGGAAAGAGGTCGAGAGATCGAGCAAATTTGGCAAATATTAATTAGGAGGAGAGAGTGAGCAGAGACCTTGGCACTTGTTACGATCAGACCAATTAGAGGAAATCTAGTCAGTGAGATGGTGAGGAACATTTTTATTCGATCAGTGAGACAACTGATTACATACTTGGCTTTTGGCTTTCGCTTTTAGTGTCTTGTTTAAAAGCGTAAAATGTGTGTATCCTTAATTAATGTGAGAGCAATCTAAGCCCAAGGCAAATCACAATTCCATTAAAATGATATAAACATAATTTGCAGACATCTGAACAACGTGAACATGTGGATTGAAGGGCAAATTTATTTTTAAGGCTATATTTTTTCCTTTGGACATTGTACTTGGATCAGATGCGTAGTTTTTGTGAGGCAACCAAAAATTGATCACAAGACATGGTTATTCGTGGTTTGTGATTTCCTGCCAATCATTTGGTAAAATTTTCGGCCGTTTTTTCATAAATATTCCACAAACAAGCCAATTTCACTTAGGGGAATCAAACCCAATATCTGACTATTTAGAGCTCGTTGACAAAATTTTCTTTATGACTCTGTTGACTTTGGATTTACAGGATTTCTTCTCTTTTCCACTGATGCTTGAAGAATTAAAATTGAAATAAAGATCCACATGTGGACTTCAAAGACCCTGCCAAGAATTTCTTTCTTACCCAAGATTCAGCGCTATTCTCCAGATAACCACTGCAAAACCAAATACATTTTGGTTTTAAGGGCTGAAGTTTGTCTCGGATGTATTACCCTCAAGGAATATCTTGAATATGGCTCGGAAAAAATGCAAGTTTTGTCAAATCTTACTTAGAGTTTTTATTTCTAATTTTGAGTCCCGCTGTCTGACACATTTTAATCCAAGAATCTGAACAGGGGCCTATCAAAAGGAGCCAAATTGTTTTTGATCACCTATATCATCGCACTTTCGTTTGATAAACTCGGCATGCCAAATTATGGTGGCATAACCGTCCTGGAGTTGGTACTTTTTAAACATAACACACTTTATCTTCTTAGGCAGTCACGAACGTGGCATTTAATTTGTATTTTCATTAACTTTGCGTACCTTTTGCAACCTTTTGTACGCAACCTACATACACTGTGACACATAAATCTTTGCTGTGTCAGAAACAAGAAAAAAATCTTCACTTTTCAAAAATTAAAGACCAAAGTCTTAAAATAGCTTTTGCTGTACATCTTTCAATCAGCTACTTTTAGCTTTTACACTTTTCCATACGAGTGATGAATAGTGCCAAAAGAACTTGATCCTCACACCTAGATTCTAGTAAAATGTCGAATGTCCATGATTCCAGATTGGTCTCGAAAAAGTATTGTGCAAGCCCTGTCTTGATCTCTTATTTCAAAATGACACCCAAATTAGTTGCTTTAGATATGGAGGTTAACTAGCCTTGAAATGGAAGATGTTTCGTTTTAGCGAGGAGAAGAAAGGTAATGGTTTCAGAACAGATTGAATAGCTTCATAAGCTAACAAGAAAAATGTCTCAAAATTTATTAGGACCAAGAGATATCAATCTGGACCCTGATGATGACATATTTTAGCAAAATTAGTTGGTGCAAAGGTCTTCTAACAGTTCCAAAAGCCCAAATTGCATCCAGACAACTGAAAACCTCGCTTGGAATTTTTCCCATCACTTATACAACCTGACTTAAACAAAATTCACATCAAATATTAATACCTGATTTGCTCTTTTGACAATCATTAACCCATCATCAAAATATTAATCCACAGAAACCAAGCATGAAGGGGCAATTGCATTTTGTACTTTGAGCTCTTCTCAAATCATGGACACATCATTTCACCAAAATAAAGAGCCTAAAGGGTCCCCGACTTTTCTCAAGGAAACTTTTAGACGTTAATCCACACCCACAGACGGAGAACCATTCTGATACCGAACTTGAAATTGCCTATCGGAAATGATTTGGACGATGTGATGGCTGGCTTCGCTGGCCGGGCGAGGCTCAACCCTCCGACCCTAGCACCAACAATCCAAAAAAAAAAAGGAATCAGTTCATTTTGATTTTTTCCTACACACGTATCTGCCACAGTCATCTGAGGGTATTTGCAATTTTTGCTGAATTTTGACAAAAACTGCTAGTACTTCATGTGGTGTAGATTTAAAAAACATTTGTCGCGAGTTATTTTCCAGATGAAATATGTAACTAAATTTCAATTTAGATAATACTAACATTTCAAATTTGGCGCGCAGCTTGGACACTCGTTCGTAGGATGCCTTGCTACAAGGTACGAGTTAGGTACTTGTGAGCCAGAAAGATCCTAAAGGAGATTGACTGTCAAATTTGTCGCTATCTAGATGAGTCACAAATTGTTGTAGACTTGTTTTTTGTTAAGTACATATAAGTAGTCTACAAATTTAGAATTTATTTTGCAGTTTAGCGAAGTTAAAGATATTTGACAGCTATTAAAAATACAGAAGAGCATCAAGTAATTGCTCTTTTTGAATAAAAACAGTTTTTAAGTACGTGGAATTTCTGCTCTGCGCCAAAATCCATTTAAGATCCCTATACTAGTTAAAAGGCATTTTTCTTTGAGCAATGTCTTGCACCTAAATCATTAGGGATGAGTTTCGAGTTAGTGTGTTGCCACTTTTTACTCAAAGTGTAATTGCTGTTAAAAGAGGCGGGTTGTAGTAACTCTTTGACCAAAGACCTGTTCCATTGGTAGTTATAACAGTGGATTTCGAATTGGCAGTGCTACCATATTTTACTTGCGGAATAGGTATCTTGTCATTTGAGAAGTTTAGTAGTGGTAAGCTTTTTGACCCTTAAGGACCAAAATGGCAAAAGTAAGGCAAAATACGAACTCAAAATCCATCAGTATAAATCATTGAAAATGTCTCATCCTCTTTTATGAGGGTCGTTCTTGCTCAGTAGTTTCAGTAGTATTGGCTTATATTTGAAACTTTGCATCAAAGATTCCTTAAAAGGCTTGAACCCCCTCTGAATAATATAGTACTTTTATTTTCAACCATGTATGCATTTCATATTTCAGTGTTCAAGGGGTTGTTATATTCGTGCAAAACTATGCTAGGTGATTTCTCATCTATTTGACACGAGAACGTCTTGATACTGAAGTTTAGTTTGTATTTCAACGAGAAAACAAACACATTTTGACAGTTTGGCAAGTTTTCAATGAGTAATACTTTTTCAAATAGTTTGTTACATATCTCATCCATCCATTGCTTTGCTTCACAAACCTTCGTTGAATTCACAATTGAAAGAAATGACTAGAAGTCTGAGAAGTCAATTTTGGTTTTGGAACTGTCTGCTTCTTTCAATTACAAATTGTTCCTTTGTCCTAAGGGAGTTTTAAGTAAATCCATTCTTCTTGGATGGCTTTGCATCTTGGCAACTTGGGTCTTCTCAATCTGAACAAAAAAGACCCCTGAACTTGGTCTGAAACATTGACAACTCGAGCATGCATAAGATCTGGTCAGAATGATTGGAATAGGATGAGATGAGCACAATTAATAAACAAACCATGTGCGTTTAGACATAATGGTCACTGATTATTTTTTTATAATGTTTATTGCGACATTTAAAGTCATTGGACAATGTATGCATTTTTAAATTCAAAGTGCAAATGTCTTGGTTGAGGGGTTGGCTGCCATTCGAGGCGTCGTGTCCACTATTCCCATCCATTCCTGTCGTGTTGTTCCGTCTGGCTGTCGTATTCCTTGTTCAGTTGAGGTCCGCCATCTGTGGCCAGTGAAAAAGGGCTTATCCTTCGGAGATAGGTCAGGGAGGAGAATTGAACCGACTACGTATGCCCCGCCAGGAAGGTGCCTTATCCACTTGACCACTTCTCCTCCCTTTTATGAAGTAATCAATTGTTTTAAGATTTGGGTGAAATTTATTAATCACAGGTAGGCCATGGAGGACAAAGTCCATGATTGGTCAATGGCTTTTAACCACATCTCTTTTGGCTTTGATGAAGAATCTATGAGGGCTGTGAGTGATGAACATTTTGTGTGCTTTTTCCACTTAATATTGGATGTCACTCTTGAATTCAGATTCGCAAGACCTTAGATGGAACTTGTGTAACTTGGTCGCAGAACAATTGGCAAAACTATTTGGCACAAAACTGAAGATATGATGTGAAACAACTTTTGATTTCACTTTGCTGTGTTTCTTTGTAAATCGATGAAATAAGTGATGGCGGTCGACACCTCACATTTCATGGCTCTGTTTATTTCTCAGCGGGTTGATTGTAAAGAGCCTCAGTTGAATGGAGGTGCTTGATTGGCTGATCCAGTGTGAAAAGTGCGCGCCAAATTTGAAACGAACGTAATATTTTAATTGCAATTTAGTTACACATTTCATCTGGAAAATAACTCGCGACAAATGTTTTTGAAATCTTCACCACATGAAGTCAAAATTCAGCAAAAATTGCAAATACCCTCAGATGACTGTGGCGGATACGTGTACAGCCTTACAAAAATGTGCAAAATATGAAAGTACTTTATAAATGACTGATAAACATATCTTATTTTTTAAACCTTCTTCGTTCGCTATTAATGAGGCAAAAATAAGTGATTTTGTTATGATTACCAACAAGCAAAGATTTATGTGTCATACTGTAATCCAATGCCCTCGACTACTGGTGTTGCCACATTTACCCTTTCTTAGTGTTTTTAAGATAAAAAACTGCAACACAGGCTGACTCATAGAAAAAAAGAGACGCATACTGTGGGTAAAAAAACGGCACCACTTTTTATTTGGTCGCATCACTACCCTCGACAATTCACCTCGTGTCAAGTGGAACTAGCCGTAGATAGCACGAATCACGCGATGGTAAACATTATGCTACAGAAAAAAGTAAAATATATTCCATGTCATACGAAAGTTACATTTGATACCGAACCAACTCAAATTTATCTTATTAAGTTTTTAAGCAATTCAATCTAGCTTCAAAAGTGGAGGTAAGAGGGCATAGAAGCACAAGTTTCTCAAGCACCCACCCTTTCCCCTAAGGATTAAAAGTAAGTTAGAACACTGAAGTTCCATTTGCTGTCTTTCTTTCGTCCATTATATTTGCTTTGTTTTGCTATCGCTGATGAGAATATCAACTTCTGCTACAACATCTCTAAGATTTTGAATTCTACTCTCTTGGGCAAAAAGTGTGCCAAGGAAGCAACTGTATATTTTTGAAAAAAAAATTGAAAAAAACTTAACCATTAGCTGCAATTTTCCAAGCCTAGAGTTTGTATCTAGATTTACTAGTACGAGATGGATATTTGATCTCTTGTGATTTGGTGTCCACGAGCGGAAAATAAAAGGCTGAAAATGTCACCACTCCCTTAATAAAACCAAAACCCAAGGTTCAAATGAATCGTCATCTTTATAAACCCTCAAGATGTTTTAAAAAGAAACAAACGTAAGGTTAAGAGTTGGTGCTTTCATGGAAACATTCATTGGAATTTGCAATGAAGATCGCCAATTAAAACGTCGGTAGGTTTTTTTGCGCTGTTTGTACAAGATGCCTTGACTTCCCCACAGGTCTTCATGATCAACGCCTCCAGAAACGATCCTTCATTCCTGCGTTTATTTATTCACCAAGTTATTTCGCTCATGTTTGTCCAATTCATCATGGTGATGTACTTTGGTCGCGAGTTTTAAGTAAAAACAGACGTTTTAAGAAGACAGAGTGAGGAGCTTGAGCAAACTCTTTTATTCTGAGTACCAGGGCCCGTGCTCATCGGTGGTAGACTTTTTCCAACACCAAGATTCCACATTTTTCATGAAATCTAAGTTCTTATTCAGATCTGTCCACTGTCTGATAAACATTTGAGCTTAATCAGTCAAATACAAGTCCAATATTAACAAGTTCAAAAGTTTCAGGTTGTAAGACCCCCTGCCTATTTAATCGCCGTTGGCTAATGTTGGAAAATGACACTTATTTTTAGCAAAAATGAGCTTGCTCATTGACTTATGAAACCAGGTGTCTGAGATGTACTGTGCGGTTGTTCGAAACCGTCCATCAGAGAAAAAATCGTGCTTGCCTGAAACTAAAACGGCACACTTTCCTATTGAGACATGCTTTTTGTTGGATGACTGGCTAACGGAGTAAGTGATTGTATTGTAAAAAGTCAGAGTTTTGGATGCGTTTGGGGAGTGTCGGGAATGAATGTTGTTGTTCCTTTGGCTTTGTGGTTGACCGACTCACCTCACCAAAAGTTGAGCCCACGACTCCGTGTCTTAATCTGGACAGATTATTTTGTTCGTCTCGATCCCCCTTTTCCTGGGTTGGTCGTGGTGTTCCTCTCACATCCTCCCCGTTGATCAATCCGTGCTCCTTTTGCGGTCACGTCGTCACATTCAAAGAAATCCTCGGCGGAGAGGAGATCAATTGAACTACTTATATGGGATGGGATGCCATCCACCGAGCAATGGGAGGAATAAGTCTCGCGGAGACGACCGTGATGATGACGATAGTAAAAATTCATCGCGGAATAGCAAGTAACAAGGAAAGAAAAAAAGAAACGTCGTAAAGACTCCTCCCAAAGCCTTAAAGAAAGATGTTAGCATCAACGAACCGCGGGACTTCCATAGCAGCCTAGTGTTCTAAATACATTCACTAAATACATAAACACAGTAAGTTCAATATGTGGAAATCAAGGGTAGTTTATAAGTTACTCTAAAGCTTCCAATGATGAATATCAACGCCCCAAGGCTTTCTGAGCTTACTGAAATGAAACTACTCATAACATTGGTTGCTTTTGCAAGCGGTTACCAATTGACTCAATCCTTGTATTTCAGAATTAAGTTCAAACTCCATTAGTGGATCGATAAAATGTAAGTTTAGACATACCTAGGCGGCAACCTGATTAACTTGTTTCTTCCTAATCAATCTCAGGATGTCTTGGTTGACTCTGATCTTGGCAAAGTACACTTCAACCCATTTTTGAGAGGTCCTGCCGAGCACTTAATGTTCCGAGCGTCGTTTCCCCCCAATTGATTGAGGCAGAGTTTGGGGTACATTACATGTATTCATTGGATGGGAGACTTGAAGAGAAGAGCATCAAACATCAAGACGCTAGACTGTTGGCAACCTTCACCTTCAAAAGAGTGTGAATAAATTTCGGAAAATTCGGGGACAGGTTTATGAGATTTTTGAAAAGCTCTCGAGCTGTCCTTCCAAGTGCGCCCCAGGCGATTTTCAATCTCCAATTCCCGGTTGCTAAGCCATGATAGATGGCGACAAATTGTCAAAACATCTTGCCGCGCACAAATTTCGAGGCTGACATCATTTGGCTCATGATCGTTCGTACCTTCCCTCACACATCCCAACTTTTAGAATGCTTATCTTTTCGGAAAAGCAATCTTTTCTGACTTGTTGTCTTTCGCCTTTCCTTGCAGGTCAAATCAGTGGTATCATGACATTATTATTGTCGCCCAAGTCCGCTCCTAATTGATGACCATGGCCAACGAAAGTCTGGCCTTCAATCGGACGGGTTTGGAGGCCGGAGCCTTTGAATTTCCGTCCGAAAACGAGGCTCATGGGATAGAAGTGTTTGACGAGGAGCATTCGGGCGCATTCGCCATGATCTTTGAGTTCATCATTCCAGGAGTGCTGCTCAACACGATTGGCCTTTTGGGCTTAGTGGGTAATATGAAACATGCCAATCATGTGGGTTAATCATCACTGAAGTCCTTATTTCCAACGCAGGCAATTTAATCTCAATCATCGTATTGAGTCGACCGCAGATGAAGAGCTCGATTAATTGCATCCTCATTGGATTGGCCACCTTCGACTCGATCCTGATCGTGACCTCGATCCTCATGTTCGGCTTCCCGGCCGTTTACGCCTACACTCAGAGCGTGTTCGACTATTACTTCTTCCACCTGTTCCCTTACATGACCCCATTCATGTACCCCATTGGCATGATTGCCCAAACGGGCAGTGCTTATCTGACCCTGTGTGTGACCCTGGAACGCTACGTGGCCGTATGTCTGCCTTTACAGGCCCGATCATTGTGTACGTACACAAGGGCTTGTTGGTACGTGTTCGGGATCACGCTTTTCGCGGGGGTGTATAATTTACCCAGATTCTGGGAGGTGTCCTGGTACTCGTATTTCGATCCCGAGGTCAACCAGACGCGGACGGACATCATTCCGACGGCATTACGGGACAACCAGGTCTATATTAGTGTGTACATCACGTGGATGTATCTGGTGGTGATGTACATCATCCCGTTTTGCAGTCTGGCCGTGTTCAACTTGATCATTTACCACGAGGTGCGGCGGGCTAATTCAGAGCGGGCTCGACTCACACGACTTCAACAAAAGGCAAACAAACAAATAGCAGTCGCACACTCTTCTTTCAATGCCAATTCTTTCGTTTTTATATTCTTTTTAATCCGACGGGAGTTGCATACGTATTGCTTGGTCCTTTGGGATGCTGGTCATGGAGATAATAGCTTTCTTTCTTGGACCACTTTATCACACGGTTCGCCCCGTTCCATAGGGTAATTCCCACTTTTGTTGAGGAGGTTAATGGTTTCCTTACTCACCCGAGCAAATGCCCTCAACATAAGCCCCGATCTAATGGAATACCACCACCACCACCACCAACCAACCAACCAACTGTACATTTCTGGTGTTGTTCGCGGTACTGAAACTGATAGTCCAGACGTAATCATTTCCTTGGTAACACATAGACTAAACGGAAAAAATGCAAGCTAGACATTATTTTACCCGTATTTTTGGTATTGCAAAAGGCAGATTGTTAAGCATTACGAGAGTGTGCGATTTGCGAACCTCACACCTTACTTGGCCAATTTAGGAAATCGGATTGGCTACCATGTTGATGGTGGTTGTGATTGCCTTCTTCTTGTGCAACGTCCTGGCTCTTGTGGTGAACATTCTTGAGCTCAATCAAATCAATATGATGCCCCTGAACAACGTTTCTAACATGTTGATTACCCTAAACTCCTCGTTGAACTTCATCATCTACTGCATTTTCGGAGAGAAGTTCAAGCGCATATTCTTCCGACTCTTCTGTCCCACTATCGTGAAGGCCAAGACCACGAGCGAATACATGCAACGCTATCCAATTGGCGCCAATGCCAATAATCGCTCCCCTCCAGTTCCACTTATTACTCCTGCATTCACACCCAACCACCGCCACCAGGCTCGAGGCCACGGTCACCCCAGACTCGCACCAAGTGAGAGAGATGGTGTGGCCGCCAATGAAAACCACCCTGAACGTGGTCCTCCATCAGCACTCAGAGGCCGACCTGCCGTGGTGTTATCTTCCATCAGAGATAGTAGAGGACGGCCTCGAGGACCATTTCATCGTCAGAACAAAAAGAGGTCAACCGTCATCCTCGAAGAATTGCTCCCATTAAGTGCGACAGAGACTCGAGGGACTCAAAATCACGGAAAAGGAGCTAATCATGTTCCAACCACTGACGCCATCGAAAGAAATGGGTATGTTGAAACAGTCCTGCTAATCGTAGGATTATCTATCGTTCAGGTGCCCTTTGATCTTGCTTCTTTTTGTTTTAGCAACGGATTCAACTTTTTAGGAAGATATAGCAAGGAGGACGGTATTACTTGGAGTGGTATCGAGCGGGGGCGCGTTACTGCGTTGGTGTGAATTTTCTTGCGTGATAGCCTGGAGTTAATGAAGAAATCCAATATAATTCGAAATTAATGTCGTTTTATTGACATAAGTCATAAAACAAAAGCCCACAAGGATTCAATGAGCAATCATTTGATGCCCAATTGATGTCTCTTAAAGAACTCAAACTGTGTTGTTTCATTGTGTTAAGTCAGATATCTTCAAACTTCTGATCTACTGACTTGCTTTGTGTTAGTGATTGTCCACCTTTTATTGAAAGCAACATGGTTTTTATCATTGGAGTTGTGTAAGGACATTTTTCTCTTTATAGAATGCAAAAAAAAATCTTTTTTGTATCTTTTTTTCTACATTTTACAGTCTTCTTATGGCTTTAGAACCCCAATTAGGTGCTAAAAACAAAGACAGAGAAGAACATTCAAATCATTGTACAAAGGGAAGAATGTCTTAGAACTATCCCAATGATAAAAACAATGTTGCTTTCAACAAAACATGGACAATTACTATCACAAAGCAAGTCAGTAGATCAGGAGTTTGAAGATATCTGACTTAACACAATGAAACAACACAGTTTGAGTTCTTTGAGAGACATCGATTGGGCATCAAATGATTGTTCATTGAATCCTTGTGGATTTCTAACAAAACTTCGTAAACAAACTTTTCAGCGTTGCCAAAATCTGACA